>JABCMJ010015399.1:0-41202 GCA_014822125.1 Arbutus unedo
TGTAACAAACTGGGCATGATTGATGTGTATGCGCCAGTTTGAGGGAGGGTGTTAGTTAATTAGGTTAAATGTATAAGTTAACCCTAATGGGCCTCGGTGACTAGAGCCCATTAGGTTAACCCTAACCCTAATCTCATTCAGTTTATTATAAATAAATGCCCCGCCCCTCTCTAAAGAGTGTGGGTTTTTTCTCTTACAATAAGAAGGGAACAGCCGACTATACGAGACAAATTTAGACATCGGAGTTGGGTACAAGCCCGGACACTCTTGCGTGTGGCAATGAGTTCATCTAAATCATCTAATTTATTGTCAGAAATAGAAGAAGAAGAGGAAGTAGGAGTATCTGAACCTGTATCACGTGATGGTGATTGTAGTGGCGGATCAGGAAGGATGGTCGTATGTCTTAGCCCCATGTGGTAAAGAATATCTTCTTTTCTTGCGGGAGGGCTTATTGTTTCCATAAACTCTTCCCATTGATTTTCCATTATCACTTCTTCTCCCTCAGTATCCTTTTCCAATGTACCCAATATCTCAAAAGAATTAGATACAAGCACAAACAACTCCGAAATCTCTTCCACTCCTATAGGAGTACTCTCCCCCTGAAGAGGTGAAGAGGAGGCGAAATAGGACTGACTCAAAGAATGTGACATCCATGGAGACAAACCACTTGCGAGTTGGAGGATTATAGCACTTATAAACCTTAATGGCCCGTGGATCAAGCTTGCAACGGGTAGGAGAATGATTATGAACGAAGCATGTACACCCAAAGACAATGGGAGGGATGGAGAACAACGTAGAAGACCTAGTAAGTACCATAACAAGGGCACGTTTATGAAGAACACAGGTAGGAAGACGGTTGACTAGGAATGCAGCAGTCAAGATAGCCTCACCCTATAATTGTTTTGGGACATTCATCCAGAAACTCATGGTTCGGGCCATATCTAAGAGGTGGCGATTCTTGCGATCGACAACGCCATTCTGTTGAGAGGTGTTAGTGCAAGAAGTTCGATGAATTATGCTATGGTCCCAAAAATGAGTTTCAAGACCACCTTTAAAGAACTGCCCCCATTATTAGAATGGACAATTTTGACAAGTGTCCCAAATTGAGTATAAATCATTTTATGAAAATCTTTAAAAATAGTATGAACTTCACTTTTGTCTTTCATCAAATAGACCCATGAAGTACGAGAAAAATCATCTACAAAAGAGACAAAACACCTATGACCTTTGAGGGAAACAACCCGTGAAGGGCCCCAAACATCAGAATGAATAAAACTAAATGAAACAGGACTTTTATTATTACTCGGATAGAAGGAAGCCCAATGATACTTGCCCAGTTTACAAGATTCACACTTAAAAGTGAAAATAGTTTTATTATCTAACAAGGAAAGAAACAAGTGTTGTAATAAATAAAAAGAAGGATGGCCAAGACGGTATGCCATAACCAGATAGTATTAGTAGAGGAATCATAAACCCTCGTGAGATGAGCCTACTAGTGACTGTCCGAACTTCCTTCCACGAGATCCAAGACATGCAAACCATTTTCCTTTCTACCACTATCAATCATCTTCCTCGTGATAAGGTCCTGGAAAACATAGTGAGAAGGGAAAAATGAGACGCTGCAATTAAAGTCACGAGTAATTTTGCTAATACACAATAGATTAATAGAAAAATTAGGAACATGCAATACAGAGGATAACGGTAAGGTCGGGGAAGCATGGACTAAGCCTTTGCCTGACACGGATAAAAAAGTGTCATCGGCGATTTTAACTCTATCTGGACCTGAGTATGGTTTATAGGTGGAAAACACAGAGGATACACCAGTCGTATGATCAGACGCACTGTAATCAATAACCCAAGGAATATTAGACAGAGAATGGAGTGCATTCACAGAGTTAGCTATGTTACCTGAACGGGCAAAATACGACGAGGAACTAGTAGGGTTATCAAGCGGCGACATAAAGCGGCGAAGAGTCTCCATCTCTGATGAAGATGGAGTCGGATCACTGGCAGCTAGTGAATCTACAATTTCTGCGTGATAGGCAGGGGATCCTCCCCCTCTACCTCCATAACTCCTGAACCTGCCACCCGAAGGCCCAGAACGCCACCTTTCCCACGATTGCCTCTGCCCCCATTGAGTTTCCAGCATGTCTCCCTAGTATGGTGAGGGCACTAGCAATGATCGCAAAACAACTTATCCTTCTCATTAGGAGATCTCTCAGTAAAACTATTTCGGTTCCAAGTTGGCTTCTACCATCATTGTAAGGAGCAAAGACTAAGGCAGAGCAGTCAAAAGGAATAATAGACAACACGGTAGCACGTCGACTTTCTTCATTCTGACCATAGGCAAAAACTTCTCGGAGAGATGGAAGTGGCTCAATTCCCAAATATCTTCAGCGCAAATTGGGTTCCAATCCCGGTAATGATCAAAAGACTGCCATAAGCCAGTAAGGGTAGTGAAGTACTGCGGAACTGTCATCTCATCCTGTTTCTGCCATTCGATGGTTTGCTTCAGGTCATATATTTGAGCCATATTCCCTTTGTGAGCATAGGTAGCTGCAAAGGCGTCCCAAATCTCCTTAGCCGTATTCAAAATCAGATATCCCTCGACGATCGAAGGAATCATAGAATGTACTAGTCTGTTTATCACTTGGGAATTCTTTATATTCCTTTTTTATACCCCAGATCCTTAACATGCGGTGACGGTGTCGTCCTATCAACATAACTTAGGTAGTCTTAACTCTTCAGAGACAAGATTGCCGAGCGTGACCAAGAGAGGTAATTTTGGCCATTGAATAGGGTGGTAGTGATTCTCAAGTTAGAGTTGTCTCTAAAGATAATACTCCCCCTTTTTGTCAATGGTTGGGAGCTTGCGATAGATTTCTCCTCCCCCATAGCAAGTGAAGACAAATACTCTTAACAATCACACGATAAGAGATAGAACATTGGAAGCCATGAACAAGCCGTACGGGATCCGGGAATTTATGGAAGGATCATGGGTTGATCTAGAAGCCCATCAAAAAAAGGATCGGGAACACGAGATTTCAGCAGAGAGTAGCGATGATGAGGTTGGTGGTGGTTATGAGGTGGCTGATAGGTGTTCGGTGGGTTTGTGATGGGTTGGTGGTTGAGTTTTAGGGAAGAGGCACTCGTGACGGTCGTGGTAGAGACAGGGGCTGGGGTGGCTGGTGTTGTGATGGTTATTGGTGGTGGCAGCTATAGTAATTAGCCAAACCCTACTAAGGGCGTCTTCGATACCATATTTAATAATATTGTGTGAAAGATTGGTCCAATGTTATGACTCTAACCCTTTATATAGTAATCTCAATATGAGTACAATTACAAAAAAGGCCCTTAGACTCCTCCCAACATAGAAAGACAATAATAAGGAAACACGCAATAATAAGGAAAGACAATAATATGGTAGCTTATACACCAATAAAGGGAATAAACTAATATAAGGAAATATGCCAATATATGGTGAATATTCAACAGAAGTGGTGTCATGTAAGGCAGCTGAGAGCCACAAAGACTGGGAATATATATAGTAACATGATTTTAGCAGTGTATGTGCCACATTAGACCAAAAAGTTCAATTTTCTTAACCCGAACAAAAAACAAAAGGACAAATATATATTCACATTTTAAAACTGTAGAAAAAAACCGAGATTGAACATAGCCCGTCATGGGGATATGGACATGACCAGCCAAATTTTAGCTTCATAAGATGGATAAAATTTCTGTTCAAGTACAAAATATTCCATATCAAGAAACAATTTCCATGTACCAATGTCAATTGCAGTGTATTACCAAAGGATTAAGACAGAAGAAAATTTTTCATGAACTAATGTCACACCTGCTTATATCACGCAGCATTTTTAGTTTCCTCCGCCAGCTGAGTTTCTTTTTCTGTCCACTCAAATGGAGCAAATAATACAAGGATCCCATCTCCATGTATTCAGTGACCATTGACAAGTGTGGGGGCTTTGTGCATGCACCAAGAAATAAGATTACTGCAAAAGAAGAAGCGTAAGTTGAGTCACCAACTAAATTTTTAGTCATATTAGAGATGCTTTTATTTTAATTTTTTACTTGTGCTTTATATGTCCCTAGGCCAATAAACAACGGGAGCACGTGTCCTCGAAGTTGCTGATATTTGTGCCTTGACATATTACTTATTGTTCCATGTTTATCCTTATAAGCTAGTTGTACTTTATGGTGTACATGCACAGCCAGGTTTTCTTGGATTACCCATCACATCTAGAAACTCTAAAATAGCACACCATATATATGTGGTATTGTTGATCAGAACCGGGTAAAAGAAGAGTACCGTTGGGATGTCGAAGGCGGCTGGACGATAAAAAAAAAAAGGAAATAAGAAAGGGAAGTTAGAAAAATCCCCAGCATATATTTACATGATCGACAACAAAAATTAAGTTAAGAAGACAGGAAAAATCAGCACGCCTAAAAGAAGTACCTGAGGATGGATATCTCATTGCAGAAATCCTCCATATTTTCAGCTGTCAGATCTTGCTCCAAGAAAACCTTGATGGCAACATCTGTTCCATTCCAAATGCCGCGAAAAACTTCTCCAAAGAACCCTGGAGATTACACGTAGAAAACATATTTTCACCTATTTGGGGCACAGAACTTGACGCCCCATCATAGTCAAAGAGCAACATGATTAACTACTGAGATAAAATCATCTTTCAACGTCCACCCACTACAACACGAGGATTAGAGGTGTAAATTGGGTCGGGCTGGCACAGGCAGTACATGATTAGGAGGCACGACATGGCTTGAACACAGCACGTCACGACACATAATGAATGGGTCGGGCCCGGGTGTAGTTTCAGGGCACGAGGCACAGGCATGGCTAAGCACAGGCATGAACAAAGCACGACACAACACGACACGGGCACGGAACGAACACGACACACACACACATATATTGTTTATTAGTCTTAAATTCATTGGGTTTAATGTAAAACTATTTTTTATTAAATAAGTGAAGCGAAATCACATACTCTCATATCCCTAATTGTACAAGTGTAATAACAGTATGATTGGAAAGATGCACTTTTGAGACTTCAAAATTCATCAGCGAATGATATCACCAAATATTTTTCTAGTTTAGATACAAATAGTAAACCTAACTAGTAAGGAGTTCAAATGAAGAATGAGAATTTTAATATTTTGTACTATCTTTTTTATAATCTTTTAATATTATAAATGCAAGTAATAAAAATGATTGATAGTTGAAATGTACTCATACAGACGCAATTTTTATCTATTTCTTTTATGAATTAAGGTATTTTTAGTTATTAATAAAATAATTACTTTTTTAATTTATAGTGTTATTAAAAAGGTAATTGTTTTGAGAATTCTTTGCAAAGATTGATTTTTTTTCTTTCTTTCCTTTTTCTTTTTTTACAAAATCAGTTATGGCACGGGCAGGACGTTGGCACAACCCTGCACAGCGCATGGCATGGCGTGCCCACGGGCAAGGTCGGGCCTAGGATATTCTAACATGGCACGGCAGATTTAATAAATGGGCAGGGCTATGCATGGCACGAAGCACACTAGGCATGAAAATGAACGGGCTAGGACGGCATGGCCCATTTGACACCTCTAAGATTAGTGAAGAAAGGTTAACTTGAAGTCTTGACTTCTATCATAATGGTTAAAGACTTCAGGAAAAGTGAAAGGCAAAGGGAATAACACTGATGAATTTGCTCACAAGGGGATGTGGGATACTTTCGATCCTCAAAAGAGAAAGCAAATAAGGAAAGCAAATAAGGAAAGCAACCTTGAGATAGCCACCACCGACTTGGCCCTGTAAGTATGAAACTAATGCACGTAAACAAATCTGTAACTGAAGTTAAACTTAGGCACCATTTAAATGGATTCCAAGTCGGTCCCGCTGGTAGCCAAGTAGCTATCCTCACCTGTGTTACCAGGGACTGCTAATACCTAGCAAATTACAATTGGGTGCACTCCCATTCCAAAATGATAAATTCAGCGATCCAAAACGTTGCCCACAGTTTTTCCCTAGAAATCAATTTATTAAGGTAAAAAGCTAAAGAAAGCATAACTTTGGTGAGAGAAAATGTTAAACTTCAGTAATTACGCTCCTAGAAATGCTTTGTCTATGGATAATTTGAAAAATAAAACTGTCCTACTAGGTATATATCGCTTGGAAGAGTAAGTTCTAATTTTGTTATCTATAGAAGACTACCCCTAGCGTACCACAATTTTGGCATGTGGTGTACTACGTTCTTGTGCTCATACAAGTACCATCCACTTTCCGGATAACATAGATCCTGACCAGTTTCTTAAAGCCTTTATTCTCTCGATAACAAGATTAAAGAAACACTCAAAACTCTCTGGGAAATGTCAGCTATGATTGGCTAATAGAAACAGTTACTCAAAGCTATAAAGCCAAATGCCTGATGGCAATTCCACGAGTGTTTAAGGACAATCTTGCCCACTCACAAAATAGGTTTTTTAATGCTCTACTGGAGCTTCACAAGAAAACCCCATATCTTCTAAATCACTGAAGCAACACAAACACTGAGACAGGACCACATACTAACCACTGCATAATTTGGAAAACAAGGCTCCAGAAAATGTCTTTGCATAAGCAAATCTATCTACACATACTTTATACTAAGTATATTCTACTCTTTTGCGATTAGTACATACTAAGAAAAAGCTGTAGCCGACTGTCCTTGTTTGATTCCAGTGATAACACTTCAAATTCACACTGAACTTCAGATTAGAAAACTATGTTAATTCTCATTACCAATGCTAGGGTGAGTAACTTTTTCCTTTTTAAACCATTCTTTGAGATTAGCACATACTAAGAAAAAGCTGTAGCCAACTGTCCTTGTTTGATTCCAGTGATAACACTTCAAATTCACACTGAACTTCAGATTAGAAAATTATGTTAATTCTCATTACCAATGCTAGGGTGAGTAACTTTTTCCTTTTTAAACCATTCTCTGCCCACTTATAAACCTTTTGATGCTGCTAATAACTTCTTTCCTAACATCAATCTACTGGGGACATGAACCATGAGAGTGGGAAAAAAAAAACACAGATCTCCACATACCCATACACCAGATCAATCTTCTGCCTATGGTTCCCTCAGGTGAATTCAATAGCTACCGCATAAGGTATGGGGCCAAATCAGTAAACGTAAAAGGTATCTGAAGTAACAAAAGGAGGATGGAGAAATCAGACGAGTCATGCTTACCTATACCAACACGAGTTCCAACTGTCAGTTCTCTGTAATCAATATTCCACTCTTGAAATGGCAATAGAGGCTTGTTTTGGAACATGGGCGACTCAAGTACTTTGTTCCATGTTGAGACCGTATGATCACTCACTTTGCAGTCCGAAGTCCCACCACTATCAGTAGTCTGACTCCTAAATTCATGTGGAGATGAAGGTAATGATATTGCCTTTTGACTCATTTGCTCCCTCGGATGAGCATATAAAGCAGACATTCCACCCGATATTCCATCACGACCATTATGGTCAAAATCAGATACCTGAATTAGCACACCAGGTCCATAAGAAACAAAACAACACAAGGAAAAGAAATATTGGAAATTCAAAATGTTTTGGCATTCAACATGTCATGTAGAAGATGATATAAGCCTCCAAAATAAGGTCAATCGTGCATTATCGAGGAAAACATCAGCTGGACAACTGGCCAGACATTTATCAACTAGAATGAGAACAGACAACAAGAAGGGAATATCAGAATAATTTCAGCTGAAAAAGGCCCAAATGAATTTGTACTCAAACCTACAAAGTTCCAGCAACTGAAGTTCAATGCATTAGAAGTTATGCGGGAAAATAGATGAATGGGAAATAGGCTAAACACGTCACCTTCATTTTTACCCAGATGTTCAGGTTTCAGTTGGGAAGTACGTCAAATTCCAGGTCTGCCTCGAGGGTTAGTCACAAAAGCTTTAGAAGGCAATAAAAAAGATCTACATGCTCTCTTTGGCAACTAAATAACTTCGCCGGAGAAAGAAGAAACAGAGAAAAGGAAGGTACAAAAGCAGAAGGCAATGGGGATTTGGGAGGGGAAACTTGGTGCTGTTGGATTGACTCTGACTATTTAAAGCACAGCCAAGTGGTAGAAAGGCTTCACTAACCTAGACAAACACATTCTGATCCAAGTCTGTGCTACTTAGGACAAATCTGAGTTGGGATGCGCAATGACTGACAGGTCCAAGTTAGAGAAGAAGCCAAGACATTATAAAGGTCTCTTATATAACTTTTCCTCTTTAGAACCACTTTAACAAGTCAAATAACCAATCCTAGTTTGAAAACCAGTTAAAAAAACATAAGATATCAAATACGGAATGCAGAAAAAAATTACAAGCAAAATATGTGACACAGAAAGGAAATAAACAAACAAAAAAAAAACATGCAGTGACCAAATTCCGTCATCCAAAACCGCACACATGCAGGTATACTAAACATCATAACAAACATTGAGCAATGCTACTAACACATCACATTGTACATCCAATTGTACATCATCCTACACGGCATGCCACACAACTCATGAGATCCACTAATCTGAACACGTAATCAAAACTCACAAGACCCATGTTTACACCTTATACTCAAAAACATGATTTGTGTGGTATGTCATGTAGGTATGATGTACAATGTGATGTGTTATTAGGCTTATCCATACATTTGGGAACCATAGTCCATACGATTTGGTTGCTCTTTCCTCTTTACTCCAACTAACACATAGTTCATTTACCAACAGTACCTCAAAAGCAGGCTTTGATGCTTCTATCAAGAAAGTTATAAAATACAAGTTCGCAATAATAACATAAATGAGAAAAGGGTACCATTTGTCTCAGCAATCAGCTTATGTACCCATAAATCGGATAATAAAAAGAAAATCCTGATGCAGATTCAAGCCATAATCATCTTAAGAAATACGATAGAATAAGAGAAAATTGAAATTCCTGCCTTCAAGCTGTCTATGGGTTGCTTATCCTAATTACTAAGGACATCAGGTGTCTTGGGTTTTCCCAATTTCGGTGGTTGAGCTGATTCGAGAATGGTATGGGGTAAGTAATCAAAGACAAAAGCTTTGGGTTTTGACTCCGCTTTGTTTTATGTGGCTTATTTGGAGAGAGCGGAAATTCTTTGATCGGGTCGAAAGGCCAATGTATAGATTAAAGAGTCTTTTCCTTTCTAGTTTGCATAGTTGGAATTCAAGCGAAGGCAATCCTACCCTTGATCAATTTCTTGATATGATTGATAATTTTGGGATGTTGAGCGGAGTATAGTGGGGTCCAGGGGTTTTCTTTAGATTGGGTATTTAGGCTTCTTGATGTCTAGGATTTTTTTCATTGTCCTTTTTTGTATATGGGTTGCATCCCTAATGCTTCTTTCGTAAATTTATTACTGCTCAAATGCATTATCAACTCCTCTAAAATGGTATCTAAAGGTGAACGAATGCATCACCGCCCTCTCAAATACCCAAGCCACGTGGCACTTGAAGAGACACCTAGGCTTTCTTATCCATTGCCCATTGTAAGCAGGTGTGACAAGAAATATAATAAAGCTGCTTGAAACAAAACTGAGCTTTTAGTACTGTTAAAGCACTCAACTTATAACTAATTAGCATGAGCAAATACACCGCTCAAGCTCATATACTGGTTGTTGATGTGATAATTAACTAATGTGGGATAAGCTTTAAAACACCCATCGCATGTGCGACCCCTGACTTTAACGTGGAGAGATAAACAAAGTATCATGTTGAATAGCTTGATATACATTGTCCCGCTCGTAACCGCTTAAACTTTTAGGACAATTGATAACTTAATATGCTATCAGAGCATAGGTTGAGAGATATCTTGCGTTCAAGTCTCTACGTTGCAATTATTCTCTGTCTGCATTCTGCTTTTGCCTTTTGTATTCTATTTTGTTCTATCTACGTATATTTGCATCTCCATGTACAATACGGGGTCGCATTGGAGGGAAGATGTTGAATACCTTCAAGTACAATGCTGGTCTATTCTCTAACAGCTTAAACTTTTAGGACAATTGGTCACTTAACAGATCCATAAAAAAGAATCATAAAGAAATAAGATGCACTTAAGGCACGAGCAAAAGGACAATTAATCAAGAGAGTGTTGTCCAAAAGTCTTCAAAAACCTAGCTCTAATACTATGTTAGAACATCCAACTAAAAAAAAATTGAGAATGAGTGAAAAAAGAAATCCAGGCTCACATAGAGCTATGGTGATAGTTAAGCAATATGGGACAAGCTCTAACAAGCACATTTGTGATGATGTAGCCTAAGTTAATGGGGAAATTGGTAATCTAACATGGCATCAAAGCTCAGGTTCACAAAGATCGAGAACATGCTATTGTCTTTAGCCCTTGTATCTTTGCTTATTGACACACTAGTGATGTTTACAAGGAAAATATCTCATAGGGTCATTACAATCATGAACTCTTTTTGGCACCACAAGGCCAATTGAAGGGTTCTATGTTCAACCTTTCCCTTTATTATCCTATTCCTTCCTCCCGCTTATCCGTCCTAAGAAATGTATGACTGCACAAACCACAGTTTAAAGACAAAAATATTGTATCAAGCAACAAATCTTTCTACCAAAGTTAAAAACCAACATTATGCTCGCATCAATGGCATATTCTCCAATCAATGGCAATCAATAGCTTCCGCAACACTCCGACTCTTCTTCTTTATACTAAATATAGAAAAGCAAGCACTTCCCAAGATTTGACACTTATCCCTGTCCCATTGCCAGTGATCTATCAATAAAAAACACTTCAACTCTTCTCCTTTATATTGAGGATAAAAACAAAAGACACTTACCCAAGATTTTGGGTTCATGTTACATGTTCCACAATAGGAATACTACGATTCGGAATAGTATTGCCTTTCTATCTTCATTAGGGATAAATTAAAGAGTAGGAAAAAATGTGACACCAAAGTTTCACACTTTCCTATCATGATATGTCTTGGATGTACCACGACTAGCCTCTAAGATAAATATCGCAATATCTTTGTCAGTCACCCCCACACCAATGTCTTTAAGCTTTCCCCTCCACTTGATGATGAACTTAATGAATGAACAGCACCTTGTTTTTTTTTACAATAGGTTGGACAATTTTGACCCGCCAATGAACATCCACCTTTCTGTCTGTAATATGCAGTTCTTTTATTTTATTGATCCTCGACAAATAAAAATGCACTATGAGAATTGAATCTTTTATATTACCCAGATGTAGAACAAATTTGGCTGGGTAGAATAAACTACTTGTACGCTGGAATTTGTACAAAGTGTAAGGAATTCTCTCATTGTTACCTAAAGCTGCACATCTAGTCCACCTCCTTGCAATGTACTTCGGCCATTTGGAAAAGCCAAATAGTATAACCCACCACCTATCCTGCAGAGTAGCCTCTCCCTGTGATCCTAATTAAAAGCTAAATTCCTCCTCTTCAGTATTCCAGCATTTTTATTCCCCAGACAAGATAAATTAAGACATGAAGAAAGTCTGCAAACATACAGTGTCTTGCATTCAAAATTTCCCACTAAATCTCAAGGGCAAAAATAATCATCTGAACAGTTCATTTCCAATAAGAACATAGAGCAAAGTTGTCAGCTTAGAAGCACTACTCCAAAACCCAAATCTTAAGTACAATGATGTAAAGCACTAATGCATCCCCCAGTTACCAGAATAAAGTTACCCACATTTTCTTGATGATCTGAACGGATATTTCTGTTGTTGGAAGAATAGGAAAACGACCCATCATCCCCCTGTTCTTTCAAAAGACGATTCTGCTTCATTGTTTCATTCATTGCTCGCACAGCCCTAGAGTGGTTCCATAAAGAAGAGAATTGCCTCATTAGTACCGGTATCATACATGTCAACAGCATGAACATGGTTGAAAGACAAATATAATTGCGTGCAATAGTCAATTCAACAAATTGCCAAAAATGATATTGTTATCACGAATAATTCTAGACTTGGTAGTATGGCAACCAGGCAATGGTATACCCAATCAGTTCAAGTAGTTCAAATCTATCCTGAACCGGCTAGTGTCTTAAAACAAAAGACAGGATCAGCAAGTGTGAGCTGCTCCAAGAAACCGAACTTAAATCCCACCAACTTCATCTCAAAATAAAATTTCCACGTATAAGGATTTAACCTACTTTCTTCCAAAATTACCATTCAAACTCCTCTCTCTCTAACTGCCTCTTCCACCGGCACACAACCACCACCATCCGATCACCACCCCACTGCCACCATCACCTCCACCACCGCCCAAGACCACCACCCCCAACAACCCCCTTTCTCCTCCTTCCTTCCTCACCACCACCACCACCACCACCACCACCTCCAGAAGCAATCAACTGGTGGAATTTTGATTTGGGTTGGTCTCTTATCATTCACAATCAACACCTCAGGTCATTTTATCCTCCTTATACTGATCACAAGTTAATAACGAGTATGAATTTGAGCAATTTTCATGATATTAATTCTCAATTTTGTTATGGGGGTGATACTGGTGGTTGCGAGGTAGTGAAATTAATTAATTTTACAGAAAATTCTCAATATTTTTTTGACTTTTCCTTTGATTGAGAAGATTCTCAAATCTTTTTTGTGACGGTGGTGGTGATGTTAAAAATTTTCAGACTTGAGAAGTTCTGAGTCTTTCTTTCAGCTGAGAAAATTCTCAAATCATTTTTGCAGTGGTGGTGGTTGTTCAGTGGTGAATTTTAAATTATTGACAATTGAGAAAATTCTCAACTGAAATTTTAGTGCGATAAATGCTCAAACATTTTAGGGTGGAAATAAATATTGTACAAGTTTAGATCATAATAGGTAAGACCAACAAGTATATACATTCAGACTACAAATGGTTGAGGGGCGGTGGTGGCGATGGTTCTGTGGTGATGAAATGATGGTGGTGGAGGTGGTAGTGGTAGAGTTGTGTTGGTGGTGGTTACATGGTGATGGAATTTTAGGTATTGCAACAGTTCTTTATTGTGTGGAGATAGTCAATACGTGTCACATTAGTAATAAGGGAAAAAAGGTAATCTCAACCAATATCTAGACTTGGGCGTAAGTAAATGCTAATACTATACTAGAGGGAAATAAGTAGCAGAAACGAGACTAGGCTGCAATTTTCCCACAAAACATCACCAGTTCATGAAACCAATGGAATTGAGCACAAATTAATAACAAAACAGCCAATTTCAATCTGTAGCTGAAAGATCATGCTTTCTCAAAGAACAATCAACATCAACAAACTGTCAAAAAATAATGAACATGAAGAAACAATACCAATACATACATCAATTAATGTAACAAATAAGTACAAATGGTTTAATGTCCCATCTACGAAGGGGAGAAGCCTGATCAACACAGTCAACAAATCTCCTCTTGTTGATGTTAAAAGATTGTGAAGACAATGAAAACATGTTAGCACAAGATTCATTATCCATTTCTCTCTATCGAAAAATCAAAACAACTATTTGTTGGCACATTTTCAAAAGCTTACTTTTCCGTTTAACTTCTTCCATTTTCTATATTACCACAGCTCCAACCCTTTCACAGTTACTGGATTAATACAAAAAAGTAATATAACTAGAATTCGAGAACACACCTGTCGAAGTAATTCCTAAGAGCTGCGATCTAATATTCTCATAGTTTGAAATATCAGTGATACGTCGGATCAACTGTTATCCGTAGTTAATGAGTCCCATTGAGGCCGTTATTGCGGTGTGAATAAAAATAGCCTATATAACGGTTTTACGTGACGATATCGTCTGCTACGAACAAAATATGCACAGAATTGCTTATTTGCAGGCTGGCTTTGCAAAATTGAGAGGAAAGGAGTCCAAGGAACCATTATGAGTTGCTAGAGACTGGCCTATGAGTATGGAATTCTCAATTTTCTACCTTACAATAATTACACAATCAAATCAAATTATAAATTATAATGTCCTTGAAATTACAAAATCAAAAAATCTTTACAATTTTGCAAAATAGCATGTGCCCTTCTAATGCTTCTTATCATGCAAAGTTATACTAAACAAACATTATATTTATACCAAATCATATTCAAAACTGCTTACAATTAACACAAAAATATAAAATATGTAGCATAAAAGTATTAAAAATAAGGAAAAATAGCCAAATACGGTTAAAATCAAACAAATGTTTTCTCAAAAAAACATAGGTATCAGTCCTATTTTGTGTGAAGTTTTAAAAAACCAATTACATCTCCAGTTACCGCTTACGTTAGGGCTACCAATACCAATATTTCAAACCAAGGATATTCCATATTCGCCCTGTTTTGCTTAACCAAGTTTTCAGTTGTCGCCGCAAACAGAAATACACTATGGTGCAAGGTCTACTAAATATGGAATATGCACTTAGAAATCACTTAAAGATGGGCCAAAATATAGAAACCGTCGTCAAATAGTTGAAAAAGATGCAACAAACCCCATTTGTAGACTTGTGATTGTGTTGGGAAAACAGACTATATCCCATAACGAACGTCTTGGTGTTTTAATTCTCCAAAAAAAAAAAGTCCTGTTGTTTTCTTTCCTTCCATATTTTTTAACGAATTGCGCCCTTTATCTATCGCACCCTCCAACTTGTATCAAGTGTTCCACACCTCGTAATTTACTTTTTATTTTTATTGGAAAGAAAGCAAATCAAATCAATTACCATCCGAATTAATTAACATACAAATAGTAAAGAAAACGCAAAGAAAATGATAACCATGGGAATATATATACACTCCAAAAATATCATTTTAGTAAAACAACTAAATGCTAACAGAAGTCCCCAAATGAAAACGTACTAAAATAATGTCATATAACACAAACAAGAATTAAATAGTAAAAAACAAAAAAACACACAATAAGGCAAGCATCAACCTTACGATATCATCACCAATCTCCGGGGTAATGCTAATGCTTCTTCTTCTTATTCTACGAGGTTCTGACATTGAGGCACCTTCCGACCTGTTGGTACATCGGAGTAAAAACTTAATATTGATAACATAGACCCCTTCTGCTTACAAAAACAAAAAACTTTCGCAAAGTCAACTTTAGGGAAGACGAACCAAAAAATATGAATAGCATCTGCTAAAGAACAATTCTAGAAATCATAACGACACGTAATGAAGAACCAATGCACAAGGTATACACTAATTACACTTTCATTTGCGTCATCTATTGCTCCTATAACAACCACCCTTGTCCCAGAGAATGAAGGAAAAACAGCAGACAATAGATTTTCAAGGGAGAGAGGAGGGAGAGAGAACTTAAATTTTAAATTTTAGTACATGAACCCCTATATAAACATTCACAAGCTCGGAAACATTTGTTTCCTCATACCACAAATACAGAGCATCCAACCAATAATAGTTCCGAGCAAAAGCATTCATGGTAACATCCAATATTTCACACTGTCGATATTGCTTCCATCACTCAACTTGCCAGTCAAATTATCATCATGATGAAGTCCAACAACATCAATATGTACTAAGACATACTAAGGTTCCAACTACAGATAATGACTGCCACAACAGTCGTAAATGACAGAACGGGAGGGTAGGAGACACTGCTTAACACTAGTAGATGTTTGAGTACTGAATTCCCTTTTTCCACTCCACATAAATCACCAAGTACCCCCATTCATGCTTTACCTTTAGAACACAGTTATTCTAGTTTACAATGAGTTTCATTCAATTTTTCTTCAACTAATTTTACACATTATTTAGTGTAGGCCAAAAAATTATGTTACTTTCAAGTTGATGTCAGCAGATATTTCTGCTAGATTTTCAAGACAGTTCTCTCCTGACCATAAAAGACTAAAAAATGACAGTTGCTCAATCTAACAAGAAAATAATGCTTGCTTTTCAGAGAAGACACTGCACTCTAATGTAGGGGAGTAATTGGATGAGGTTCGGTCGGTTTAGAGGTATGTAGCAACGAAACAGATTGGTTCAGAATGTATACTTTGCAAACCAATTGTCCATCAAGGAATCAATACTGCATCGGGCAGATCGGTTCGGTTGGGGCTTTCGGGATTTTCCGATGGACCAACAGTAGCAAAAAAACAAGCAGAAAATAGACCAAAAAACACCAGCAACAGAAACGAAAATCCACAGCACCAGTTCTTCTCCAACTAGCAAAAGGGAAAAGATCAACAGGCTACACAAGAAACAGCTGCAGCCACTTCAGATATACGATTGCAACCATAGCATATTGCATAAGAAAAACCTTAGATTTATAACGGTTTTGGTGAGGGCTTTCGGGATTTTTGGAGGGACCAACAGCAGCAACTAAAAAAAAACACCAGCAACAGCAACGAAAATCCATAGCAACAATTCTTCTCCAACTAGCAAAAGGGAAAAGACTAATAGATTACGCAAGAATCGACTGCAACCACTCCAGATTTACGATTGCAATGATAGCATATTGGATAAGAAAAACCTCAGATTTATGGCTGTGCTTGGATTTTTGGTTAACCTAACCCCAACACGAGCAACAACCACTCCATTCACCATGGACTGCAACAATACTTGACCACTAATTTCAGAAATGTTCTGAAAGAGGGGGGTGTTAGGAGTTCTCTTCACCAGTGCCACAGAGAGATTTTTTCTGATTGAGTTTTGGTTAAAAGAAAACAATTTTGGGCAGTTAGATTTGGGCAAGGATTGACGGCTGAGATACTGATCTAAGAGTCTTAAATGTTAAAATTGATTCGGGTGTAATAGTTCATGGTTTATACTATTTTTCGGTTCAGTTCGGTTGTGCAGGTAAAAAATTTCAATACGTGAAATCAAACTGAAAAAGGAAAAGAACTATGCCCACACACTGAAACTGACAGAACCCTTATACCCAAAATTTGCTTTGGTAGGTTCAGTTTATTCGGTTATACTTCCACCCCTACTCTTAATGTAGTACACACACAATCAAAGTGAGGTTGATTAGTACAAACTGTATAGTTTCAACACCAAGTAAATCTAGATTACTCGTCACAAATCTAACTTGAATAATTCAAGAAAAGTGCAAAACTAGAAACACAGGTAACAAAACTTGCATTGTGTAAGCTACAAGCTATAAAGAACAGCTTATTCTTTTGATTCAAACATACAAGCATATACAAAAGAAATTGTTCCTTAGGATTGCAGGCGTAACAATATCCCGCTATTTAAGAGGCCAAAATTTCCATCTCAAACTAAGAAATTGGAAAATAAAATTAAAAAAAATGGTGCATACTTATTTCATGTGCGTAATGAAGTGTAAGTAATGCTGCCATTTGGCTACAGCTGTCACTTGGCAAATTTAATTCTAGGGAACAGTCGCATAACATCAGCCTGAACTGAGAACGGGATGAGCTAAAACCATATACATCGCGATTCAGGACCATAAGAGAACATTTGAGGCTGCTTTTTAATCCATTGCAATTTGGTTTGAATTGACCAAACATTTCAAGTATCAGGATGTTTGGGCTCTAGTTATGAGAAAAATCAACACCAACACTCCATGCAAATGAACCATAGGAGCTTGAAGTTTACTATTTTACATCCCTCAATGAATCATAGCATATTCAGAATTTAATTCAGTATGGTAGCAAAGCATTTAGTCATGTATACAAATAGTAACTGTTCCTCATCAACCTCACACGCAAAACTTAAACAAATAAGAATCCAAGAGTGTCAAAAAGTTGTCTTAGAATTAAGTATTAACACCATGAACACAAGGATAATGCCTTCCATTTACATCTGCATGTTAGCTTCAAAGCCATTCTCACAGAAGGCATCCAGATCTTTCTATTCTAAAATGTGCCAAAGAGCATTGGCTAAGAAAAACATAAAACACTCTCTATGAGTAAGGCTGTAAATGAATCGAGCCAAGCTAAGCTGCGCTTTAGTGTACATCAAGGTTTTAGCTAGTCTGAGCTCAAGATTAACAAAAAAGTCAATGAGCTGAGCTGCCCTAGGCTTAGGTTGAGCTCGAGCTAGTTCATGAGCCTTGACGACCAATGGAAGTTATACATTACTAATAGGATATTGGTCTTTGGATACTTTTGATATCTTGGTTATTCATTTTTATTATTCTTTTATCTATAACTTTCTAAAACTCTCTTTAGAAACTGTAATATGCGTGCTGCTTCAGGAATTAAAAGTAAAAAAAAAATGCTAAACTAGAGCAAAATACCAATATATATGAATAATAACATAATGTAACTAATTTAATGCCCAACAAACAAGTCTTATCAAGCCGAGCTTCAGCTAACTAGAGCACGGCTCGTTTACCACACAAGGTTAAATCTCTGACTCGAGCTCATTTCTAACTTAACGAACCAACCTTGACCAAGCCCTTGTTGAGCTGAGCCTCAAGCTGCTCGCTAATAGGTCCGTTTATTTGCAGCCCTACCCACGAGGAGGGCATGGCTACAAACGAGGAAGAATGTAGCGATATAAGTAGTAAATTACCTTCTCTCTAAAAGCCAAGCCTTAAATGAGTTGGTGGCTAGCAATTTAACATGGTATCAAACCACTTTATTCTAACTTCACCCCTACTTGATAACTTAGTGCACTTGTTTAGCCAGCTTATTCAGGAGAGTCAGTCCTCATGTGAGTTGTATAGGGTGCATTGAGAACATAAACAACACAATGATATCCCCCCATAAAAAAAATATAAGCGCAGTAATAAGCAAATCTGCTAGAGACAGATTGGAACAATAAAAAGATATGCACCTTGATGTAGCAATGTCCTCAGCAAAATCTCCAAATAATTTCCTGTCACCTCCAAGCATGGATCGTGCACGTGCTCGAAATGAAGGATGCTCTGGACTGGAAAACAAAAACAATTTAAGAACAAAACCTAAGACCATGCTAAGAAACATCATCCCAAAATAGTTTACAACTGTTAACCGTATACCTAGGCATCCATAAAAATCAGACATTCAAGTGAAGAAACCATTTTCTTCATATTAGCGTGACATGATGGACATGTATGTAGATGTTTATGTAATGTCTGCAATTCTAATACCATGCTGCAAAATATGTTGTGTGACAAGTGGAAAGAATCACCTGCTAAGCACATGAATAGTGTAAAACGGGTTTCCTTATAACTGATAATTATGCTTAAATAGAGCTGAACGTTCAGAAGAGGTAGGGTTGTGTTTTGGCATAATCAAAGAGGGAAAGGATGTGCTTTAATTAGGGAAGAAACAAAAACAGAGAGAAAAACAAAGCTTCATGTTGTTTAAAGGCTTTAAACAGCACCCCAGACTGAACTCGACCTGGCTGATATTCATTGTAAGGACCATGCCCGGTCTGTAATTTATATAATTGATTCAATTGAGATTTCTGAGGATTGAGGGCATAGGCGTAATTTTTGGAATGTTAAGGTTAGGTTTGAGTTTTTATGTGAAATTGGGGTTGAAGTGTAATATGCCTTTTAATTAATATAAAAGTTGTGCTAAATCCTCCTTTAGGGTTTTTCTAACATAATAACACTAGTCGTTTAGAAGAGAGGGAGAGAAAACCCTAGAGAGTCCCTCAACCTTTGATTGATCGATCAATCGAAAGAGAGAGAGAGGGAGAGGGAGAGAGAGAGAGAGAGAGAGAGAGAGAGAATTCGATCGAGGGGGCGCCTGTCTAGTCTCTGCATTCTTAAAGAACGCACGAGGAAATGTCAAGCCGGTGTCATAGGTAGTGATCAAATTGGGTGCTGATGTGTTCGCAGAAAAAATAGATCAGATTACGGGGTGCTAGGGCTTGGAAGATCATCGGATTCAAGGTAGGATAATAGTTTAAACTCGACTAAATGTTGTTTAATGTATTCCATGTCGTGATTTGGTGTTAAATGTAGATTATGTGTTGTTTATGGATCAAGAGGTTGAGTTTTAGGATTTTTCTGAAAATCCGATGTCTACTTGCATAATCAGTCGTTTCTCGCATAAAAGGGGGTGACTGGTTAAGGTGGTAGTTTAACCGGTCACAATGCATAAAACTAGAATTTTCCAGTAGCTATCTCACCAGTCAAGGTGGGGGGTGGTGATTGGTTAGGATGTGCAACAAAACATTTCAGTAGCCAATCCTGACCGGTCAAGATTGTGAGACAATCGATCAGGATGAATTTCAAATATTCCAGTGGCCAATCCTAACCGCCCGTCAGAGAGGTATGGCGAGCAGTCAAGATGAGTTTTTCAAAATATAATAATGAACAATCCTGACTAGTCAAAATATAACAGTGGGCAATTCAAACCAGTCAAAATTGAATCATGACCAGTTAACCTTATTTTTTGAAAAATTCTTTAATATCATGGGAACTTCACGAGATTACTTTCTTAACGGTTGTGGCTACTGAGTGAATGTCTTGGGCAAATGTTGGGTGTTGATTCTGGTTTGATATTATTTTTCTTGCGTTGTTCAGTTGAAAGAATATGAATTCATATGCATGGTTGAGTCCTTGTGATGATTACTCCCACTGGTCTTCATGGGGTCCATGAATTGCCGTCGGTAAAAGGCCATAGAATCTACCAGTCTCCATAGTCGACTTGGATAGCCATCAGTGAAAGGCCGCAAAAAGACACCGGTCCTCATGATCCTCATGGGCAGTCGTCGGTGAAAGGCCATAAAAATATGTTGGGAATAATATGGATGCATTGGTTGTCATAGTCTGGCAGGTCACATGGTTGCATGTTGTTTATCATTGTTTCACATCTATAGGAATAGAAGATCTGCTATATTTGGCATGCAATATATTGACACCCTTAAGCCATGTTTTATCTACCATCATATACAAGCTTCAGCTTATGTTTTGTTCTTAAACCTCTTTCCAAGAACTGATATGGAGCCTTAGGATAGGGCTTGAGCTTGGATGAATAATATAGCATTTGTGCTTTCTATTATGTCAAACTTGTTTTGTTGGGCATTGTGGGCCCTTTCATGATTATTTCAATTAATTGACTCGGTTATTGATGTATTGGAGAATTAAAGTGTTGCGAGGTTTAATTTATTTTATGGGATCGTGTTTGGTTTTATTATGCTCATTTCATGTCTCCAAGTTGGGGTGTGACATCTATGGAGTGTGGAATGGTTGACTATTAAGGATGGATAAGGGGTTACCAAATTCGGCTCGTTTCCTGAAGTGAAAGGTCGCGGAAACTCAAAAATCCTTGGTAAACATGAAAATGCTTGCCTAGAAAAGTTTCTGAGGATCAGACAAAAAGATTTTAACCTAGGATGCTTAGGATAATAGGCTTAAGGGACGAAGAATCGATTATAGGCTGCCTCCTATGAAAAGTTTATACTTGTCAATAAAAATGTCACATGAAAACAAAGAAGACGGTGGAAGAGCATCATAGGGATGATTCCTATTGTCTTTGCAGCGTCAGACCCAATGTTTTAAATCCTTAGCACAATCATCAAAAAGGATTTCTGCACGAAATATAAAGGACATACCAACTCACAACTAACCATGAACAGCAATAGTCCTTGGACTTCAAATGGAAAAAAATAAAAGGGTATTTGGATAAAGCCACAGACAGTAGGCGCAAGACTGTTACTTGTATTACGAAGTTCTAGAATGTGCAGCGAACTTGAAATACACACACATATATATAGCATTACACGCCTTATCCATATAAATAGAAGTTCATATCACCAAGGCACTAAGAACCTTGAACTTGCAGTACGTTGTTCAGCAATGACCTTTCTCCGGCTCCGGCGCCAAAATGTAGTCGCAATATTGGGTTCACTATGTGATAAGCTGAGGCAATAAGAGAACAGTAGAGGGAAAATAAATGTAAAATGAACAGATGCCATCCAACAATGCCATCGAATATAAGTAGAATTTGTCAAGATGAAACATAGTATCACCTCAATTTTCTGTCCATTGATGCGGAAGAACGCAACATCATATTCCGCAATGATGGTCCGGCTACATTGGAGGATGCTTCCAATCTCCGCTGGTGTTGGAGTCCCTCATCTTTCTCAGTACTGCAGAACAAGGAATGAGATGAAAAGAACAAACCAACTTGCAAACAAAACCATCAATAGGACTGCATAACTCCAATTTCAGTAACACAAACAGAAGAATTTGAAATTCCATGTGTTGCCTGTACAGTAGGAGTATACAAAATAAGATTTGAAACCATGAGTCAGTTACAGATTAATCTGTCATATTGCTTTAACCTGTCAGAATCAATTCTCTCCGAAACCCCATACAGAGGACTATTTGGCTCCAGTGGTGAATCACATGAATCATTTTCTGCAGAATCACTCTCCCCTGCTGCAGAAACATGGGTCATATAAATTGCCTTTGTTGATCGGGGTATCAGCTGGCCAGGAAAACGCATGAGATCGACCAAAAGTTCCATAGAATTCAACACAACTATTACAGACATATGGTTATATGAATCAACAGACTCTACAGCCGCTTCATTAGGTAAACCCTGATAAAGAAAACAAAAATAGTCAACTAATTATGATGTAAAAAAGAACAATAAAAGAAAGAATTCCACTTAGAATTAGTTCTGATGATAAGCAATCAAGCACATGATGAACACATTGCTGTTTATTCCACTGAATCTAGTGAGAAAACTAACATAATTCTAAAGAGAATTAACAGATGAGGATAGATACGTAAGCATATCATTTATTTTTTATTGGTTCTCTTTCTTTTCTTTCACAGGGTTAAGTGTAAACAAGTAAATAACATATTTTTCATGTTGAAAATAAACCTTACCACCATGAGCGTACTTTGAAGGCCTACAGTGTCTGCAAGCACTTTGAATAATATTGCTCGAGGACGGCATGATCCGTGCTTTATTTGCCCCAACATATGGACACCTCGATTTTCAAATGCATGAGAGGTCTCCTCAAGCCCAGCTTTTACCGGACTTAGTTCCAAATTTGGCCGTTTATAAACATCCGATACCTGCTCAACAAATAACATGAGTTAATTATGGAAAGATGAAGCCACACATCAACACAAGTAAAACAAGTCAAAAACCAATTGAAACAGGATACAATACGATTAAAATGGTTAAGACAATTTCCCAATTTTCATGTATGTTCATTATGAGATGGGAGAATAGAAGGATGAAGCTTGTGTCTGGAATTCATTTGCTAAGAGTCGATTTCAGTCCTTTACACAGTACTTACGAATGCATCCAATGGATCATGTGCACTGAATACCTGAAGATGAACACACCAAAACTAGGAGCTAGGAAGAGTGATGGCCTTCAGGCTCACACTTTGCAATCATATGTGCTTGCAGTATTTATTACAATTACCCATGACCGTTGTAAAGTGCATGACACTAGTGCCCAATTGTCCAAAAATCAACAATTCATTTTAAATGCCCAAAGAGACATGCATGAAAACAACAACAAATTTCGGCATATGCATAGCTCATATGAAGGAAGCATAGAGATTTTAGTTCATCTGACTTGTCCCACCAACACACTCTTCCTCTAGAAATTAAGTTTGTGAAAAACAAAATGCAATTTACAAATAGGTAAATGACACAGAGACTCTGGACAAATGGTAATTACTCAAGTACACAATATAGTTTCATTTCCCAGCTAGTCCTAGTTGGGGCGGGCGGGGGCTCATGACGAGTGGACATGAACTGTAACCAAACAAACAAAAGTAAGCCAACCACGTATTCTTGAACTGTAAAGAAAACCAAGCCTAAAGGACCAGACCCGAAGCTAAGAACAAGATCAAAAGCGCAACTTCTCATTCGAAGCATGAAAGTGGTCAGGTCAATGCTTTCTCTTCTTTCTCTCTCTTGACCAATGCTCCGGCTTCCCTTACTCAAAAGATCTACCGTTGTGACACAGGTGTATCGAGGTAGAAAGAAAGAAAAAGAAAAGTTAGGAACATACAAAGCAAAAATAGGCAAGACTGAATATCTCCCTACAGTCCTTGAGCAAAGGTAGCTTAAATCAACTGTTTGTGCCATGATAAATCAACCTTCAGCCCTAAAAATGGTGCTTAATCAGCTTTGAAGTGATTCAGTGAAGCCATAAAGACACTGCTTACAATTTCTCTGGCTTCCTTGCTTGCCCTGCATCGTGTCTAGTTATTCAACATGTTGGGCACTAAGATGGACCTTAGTAGCATGATCCTCCTAACGGGGTGATGAATCCACCTAATAACCTCGCTTCTGCACTCCCAAACCAATCTCCATCAAATACGGAAGTTTAAAAATAACTGTAGGTCGGTGGCTACCTAAGGAAACTCCGATTCCCAACAGAACCTCACTCCCATCAAGAGTGCAACTAGATTAGAAGCTTCCAAGCATAAAAGAAACAAAAGAATAGCTTCCAATCAAGAAAAAAACATGAAGATAATGATAAAATAATAGAAAAATATTAACTCAAATTAGCTCAATTACTTAGTATAAAAGTAAATGTACTTATATTTACATAAAACCTAGTTTTAGTAGAAACTAAGAATGAATTGATATGTATACGTGGACTAACAACAAAATAATATCTTTTAGAGTATATATATTGTTAAGTTATATATGTGTGTAGAACTATGATTAGATTAGGTTTAGATTTTGTTTCCCTATGTAAATAGAATAGTAGGCTAGTTAGAGTTATAGTTAGTTAAGTCTCTTTTTACTTGTATAAATATTACGCATGATAAATAGAAATAATTATTTAGGTTATTAAATTTAACATGATATCAAAGCGGGACAAAAAACCCTAACTGCCATCGCTATCGATCAGTACGCCTATTGGTTGTTGTTCGCTTGATAGTTGTAGCGTTGTCGCTCTCTATCTCTCTCTCTCTCTCTGGCTATTGCCAGATCCAACCGTCGCCGCCGCACCCTCTGTTTCCGGCCATTCCCGCCACCACCGTTAATAGTCGTTGGAACGTCGTCGCCGCATCACACCAGAGCCGTCATCTGCGTTGCCACCTATGCTCCGGAGATCGTCCCTACTCCGCACTGTTGCCAGAGCTCTCGCCGTCGGCGTGTTCGTCTAGCACAATTGTCGTCACCGACGTTTTTTTTTGCTTAGTCGGCAGTCGGCCGTTTCCTTTGGCCGGCGACATAGTTTTCCCTTCTGTTGCTATTTTTTGTCATTGGTGTTTGGTGTTCTGCCGCTATTGGTGTTTTTTTGTTGCTTCCGCTACTAGTTTGTTTGCGTTTTTGTTTGTTTTGCTACGCTACTGGTTTGTTTCGTTGCAGTGTTATTGTTTCACTGCACTATTGGTTTGTTTCTACTGGTTGGTTGGTTCCTGTTGGACGGTTGGTTACTTGATCTGCCTGGTTCCTGCCAGTTGCTGTGTTTTTCGGTCGCTGTTTGGTTAACCGCATGCATACTGTTCATGGGCTGCGCACTGTTGCTGTTTCTGCCCAATTATACGTAGTTTCTGCACTATTTTTGCTCAATTTCTATGCAGTTTCTGCACTGTTTCTACGCAATTTCTGCACTGCTTCTGCGCCATTGCCAAAGTCACCTTCAACACTATTTCTGTCCATGCCAGACCCATCGCCGCAACCTTTTTTGCCGGTACTGGTTCCACTGTTGTGAGTTGGTTTTGTTTTTACTAGTTGTTTGATCTTTCTGCAATGCAGTATGGTTAATACCAGACAAACTAGTGGGCCTATTGATCGTGAGTCTATCCGGTGTGATTATTGCCATAACACCGGCCATACTAGGGATTTTTGTTGGAAGTTACATGGCCGTCCCTCTCGTAGGCGCGGAGGAGGAATTGGTAGTCATAGTCGTGGTTCCGGACGTTCTGATCGTGTTAGTGATTTTCTCAGGGGGAAATACATTCTCTCTGGTGCCTTATGGCTCAGGTTTATTCTCCATCTGTTATAACTTTCGCTTCCATAACAGCCTCCTTTTCATCCCATTTTACTCACATAGATATCTCAGCTCGTGCATTTACTACCTTTTTAGCTGTCTCTTGTATTATAGATTCCGGTGCTTCTGATCATATGACAGGTTGTTCCTCTATGTTTGATTCTTACTCTACTTGTTCTAGTAAGGATAAGGTTAGAATAGCCGACGAGTCTTTCTCCGTTATTTCAGGGAAAAATTTCATTCGCTATTCTCCCTCTTTATTTTTCTCTTTAGTTCAACGTATCTCAAACTTTACCACTAATTTTTTGTGTGTTAGTAGTCTTACTCGCCATGCAAATTGTTTCGTAACTTTTTTCCCTACTCATTGTGTTTTTCAAGAATTGGATACGGGAAAGGTGATTGGCAGTGGTAAAGCACATGGTAGCCTTTATTTCTTGGATTATACACCTCGTCCATCTCATTCATCCATGTCATGTGATCTACCTCTGCAAGCAGATATGAGTTCAGCTATTTCTATGTTACATCAGTGGCACCGTCGATTGGATCATCCCTCTTTTAGAATCTTAGAGAAACTTTTTCTTAGTTTAGTTAAACAGTGTTCTCGGAGTAAGTTTTTTTATGAAGCCTATGAGCTTGGAAAACATAAACGTCTTTTTATGCACCTATTAATAAAAGGAGTGATTCTCCATTTGAGGTTATCCATTCTGATGTGTAGGATCCTTCCCCTATTTCATCTCTAAAAAGTTATCGGTGGTTTGTTACTTTTATTTATTGTTATTCTCGTCACTTAGGTGTATTTACTTAAGTCCAAAGGTGAAATCTTTTCTTATTTTAAATCTTTCCATGCGATAGTACGCACTCAGTTTGATAAGCCGATCAAAATTTTTCGTAGTGACAATGACACCGAGTATATAGATAGGAGTTTTTGGGCCTTCCTAGATAAAAATGGTATTTTTTTTCAAACAACTTGTGTTGACACTCCACAACAAAAGAGAGTTATTGAACGCGAAAATCGTCATATTGCTGAGGTCGCTCACTCTCTTTTATTAACTATGAATGTTCCTAAATTCTTATGGGGCGAAGCCATTTTAACTGTCATCTACCTTATAAACCGCTTACCATCCAGTGTTCTCCTCTTCAAAACTCCTCTAGAGTATCTCCCTAGTAGCTTCCATATCACGACACTTCCTCCGCGGGTTTTTGATTGTGTGTGCTTTGTTCATGCCCATCATCCTCGGGTGGCAAGTTAGTTCCTAAAGCCCACAAATGTATTTTCATTGAGTACTCTTCTACCCAAAACGGCTACAAATGATACGAGCCTTCCTCTAAAATTTTTTATGTCTCTATAGATTTCACTTTTGGGAAGTCCGAATCCTTTTACTCTCCCTCCCTTCCATCTCTTCAGGAGGAGTCTAGGTATGAAGAGATGTCTACTTAGTATAATTCCATTGAGAGAAAGTCACTGTTCTATAACCATAGTGACCATAATGAAGAGAAGTCTATATCTAACCATAATGAAGAAAATCCTATATCTGCTACAGGGGCAGGAACACGTGACATTGATGGTGATATGGGGGAATGAATACACCGACTACAAACGGCGAACTTAAAAACATACACTAGCCGAAAAAATAGAAAGTCCTCATGCGATACCACTTTGTCCATCACAATCGCCTGCTCCAATTCCAAACTCCCCAGCTAACCCATCTGGTAATGACTCTTTTCTCATTGAACCTTCTCTTATTGATTATGATAATTTTCCTATTGCTCTTCATAAAGGTGTTAGGTCATGCACTCAATATCCCATCTTCCAGTTTGTCTCTTACGATCGTTTATCTCCTTCATATCATGCTTTTGTTTTGTTTCGTCTCTGTCTTCTATATCTATTCCACAGAATTGGCAAGATGCAGTAAGAATGCCTAAATGGAAAGGAGTTATAGAGAAGAAATGACTGCTTTGAAAAAGAACAGTACTTGAAAGCTAGTATCATTTCCAAAGGGAAATAAAGCAGTAGGATGCAAATGGATTTTCACAATTAAGCAAAATGCTGATGGTACAGTTGAGAGATACAAGGCCAGACTTGTTGCTAAAGGTTTTACTCAAACCTATGGTATTGACTACGAGGAGACGTTTGTTCCAGTAGCGAAGATGAACTCCGTGCGAGTTTTACTCTCTTGTGCTGTAAATTTGAATTGGCTTTTTCATCAGTTTGATGTGAACAATGTATTTCTTCATCGTGAGTTACAAGAGGATGTGTATATGGATATACTACTAGGTTTTCCTTCCTCTGAGACAAAGAGAAAGGTGTGCAGATTGAAAAAAACCCTTTATGGATTGTAACAATCATCTCAAGCTTGGTTTAGAGATTTTCAAAAGCTATGCTGCAGTTTGGATACAAACAAAGTCATGCCGATCATACTATGTTCATCAAAAGAAGTACTAGTAAGGTTGTTGTCCTTATTGTTTATGTTAATGATATAATAATGACAGGCAATGATGTGGATGAGATTCTAAGTCTCAAGTCTAGTCTGGCTCAAGAATTCGAGATTAAGAATTTGGGATCACTACGGTACTTTCTAGAAATAGAAATGGCAAGGTCTGATCTGGTTATTTTTATCTCCCAACGGAAGTACATCCTTAATTTATTGGAAGAAACAGTTATATTGAGTTGTAGACCTGCAATTCCCCTATTGAGGCAAATCATTAACTTAGTGGAGATTCAGGGGAACGCACTGATAAGGAAAGATATCAGCGTCTAGTGGGCTGACTGAGATACTTAGCCCATACTCGACCAGATGTTTCTTATGCAATGGGCATTGTTAGTCAATTCATGCATGATCTTCATGCTTCATAGTTGGATGCAGTCTATCGTATTTTGAGGTATCTCAAATCATCTCTCGGAAAAGAGATTTTGTTTTCTAATCACGGTCACTTACGGTTGGAGGCATTCAGTAATGTTGACTGGGCTGGTTCTGTGGATGATAGACATTATACTTCTGACTACTATACTCTCCTTGGGGGAAATTTAGTTACTTGACGAAGTAAGAAGAAATTAGTGGTCGTCAAGTTTAGCGCAGAAGATGAATATAGAGCTATGACTCATGGAGTTTGTGAGCTCATGTGGCTCCAAACCTTTTTACGTGATGTGGGAATGTCTGATAATGATACGATGAAACTCTACTGTGACAACAAAGCTACCATAAACATTGTGTTCAAGTTAAGCCCGATTGATATCTTTGCACCAACTTAAGGGGGAGTGTTAATTTATATATGTATGTAGAACTATAACTAGATTAGGTTTAGGTCTTGTTTCCCTATGTAAATAGAATAGTAGATTAGTTAAGAGTTATAGTTAGCTAGGTCTCTTTTTACTTGTATAAATATTACGAATGATAAATAAAAATAATTATTCGGGTTATTAAATTTAACATATATTTTCATCGATAAACACACACACATACCCCAACCCGCTCTCGCTTCATGCAACGTAGAGATGAACATGAGACTACAGGAGAAACCGAATTACAGTTCTCCGGTCGATCAGTTCAGTTAAAGCCTCAGTTCAAACTGCTAGATTAAAAACACCTAGTCCCGTCACATTTCAAAGTACCTTTAGATGACTAGTCCAGAGAAAAGACTATTAATAATACTCTCTTGTGGAAAAAGCTTTGCAGAGGAATTTATATGTACTTTTGGAAGAAGCACAATATCGACACTTTTGTTAAGCAATGAAAAGCACTATACTCCTTTCTATTTATTACTCATTTTTTGTTCACCTTTAGATAAAGTTTTTATTTCACAAAAAACAACCCAAAGAGCACGGGCATAACTATCTACAATTATGTTCATTTCCCAGCCCGAAAAAAGTTCATGTATAGATATATATATATATATATATATATATATATATATATATAGGTATGCAAATGTATGATAATAATCCGCAAAAGAAATTGGAGAAGGCCTTTACAAGTAAGTGTGAGTGTGTGTAGTTATGGTTAGGGTTGGGGTTGGATCACGTGCTTTGGCTATGTGTTGGCTGGTTGTATGCTTGAGCAAACATTATTTTTTTCAATCTCCAACTTCACCAAATAACACCATGAGGTGACACATCCTTACCATGTTCTACCCCTCTTAACAATAACCCTTGCTCTAACTGCCTAACAAATCAAAAGCACCCTCATCAAACTTTCCTAGCCACCTCTCTCGGTGGGATGAAACCTTGTTTGACCACCTCCTAATCCCTATAGACAACCACCACAAGTTTTCAATGACTTAACTGCTCAAGTTTTCAAAACAGCTTCCAACAGCTAGAGGACGTATCACCGCAAAACTAAGTTGGAAGAGCAAGTGGCAATATTCTTTAAAAAAAAATTACCAATTGATAAAATGCTTGTCCTGTGATGTTTTAGATTACAAATGTGGTCCGTTTTGAAGATTTTATATATTTGGTTGTTTCAGCTTCCTTACCTTAGACTATGTGAAGATTGTATAACAATCCTAAACATTTGATCCCTTTCCATTTTATTTTGGTTATGGAGCATTGAGAAGGATGTGCAGTCAAGCAAGGGAAGGTGGTGTGATTGGGGTTTGAGGCTGCTATATCAGAAATGGGTTCTATATGGCCTTACATCTTTTTGAACAACCTTACATCATTTTTAACATTGTTAATTTCCATGATGTGAACAAGAAGCACTTGAGACATCTTTGCAGTTTAGTTTACTACTTTTATGAGGTGGTATCGGTACTAAGAACAAATACTGGGAAGAGTTAGCCAACTTCAGTTAGAGAGGTGCAGGATGCAAATGGTTACATCTAGACATTGTGTGATGGGTTTCTATGCAGGATCGCTACATGTTACTTATCTAGGAAACCTCTGGAATCTTCTTTTAAAGCTACAACTGTGAGGCAATCTTGTTCTTATGTCTGAGAAAAGATTAGCAGGTTAAAAGGCAATATCTCTCCAAAAAAGGGAAAGCTTACTCTAGTTAAGAGCACTCACACCAGTCTAAACTTATATGTCTCTATCTACTCTTTCGAGTTCAATGGCAAATAGGTTGGAAAGGGTCCATAGGAACCATCAAAGGAGGCGGCTAGGGTGATAAGTTCAGATATCATGTTTATCAATTCAACTCAAATATCATTCCTAGAAGTCCTCCCACCCCCACTCTACACGGACATATTCCTGCACTTATCCAGGAGAAGGTATACAGATGTCTTTAATTATAACATCTACCCCTCTCCAACATCTTAAAACCCTAATTCAAAAGAAAATACAAAATTACCGTATGTATTAGTTGACATTTGGGGAAGATGTGCACATGCACGCATGCATGCCTAAGGGAAGAAAGTTTTGTTGTTTCAAGCAAGTGGCAAGTTTGTTGAACACTGAGTTGCAATTAGAATCTCTATTGATTCATTGAAACTTCTGTCTGTCTAAGGTTTGTCAATATGAGTAAGTTATAATGGACCTCAGGAAAGAACCCAGAAAAATAAATTGCAGGGAAGTAAGACAATAATGAGAGTTAACGAAAATTCTGATTAGATGCTACAGAGTAAGATGATGGTGGTAGGAAAATTCTCACCAGTCCCGCAATCTTTTTAATCACTGCTGCAGGATTCGAGTTCAAACCCTTTACCAGAGCAACAATGAGTTGCTTCAGCATAGAAAGCTTCTTATCTTTCTCTGAGTCTACAAGAATGATATCAGCTCTGTAACCCTCAGCCCCCAAAGCATAAAGCTCGTCCAGAGTAGGAATATCATCAAAATGCTCCCTGAGCCTTTTCTCCTGCACACAAGTAAATAGGGCCCAAATAATTTCCATGCCAAAATAGTCTAAAATAACCAAACAATGGCACGTTGTATACCCAAAGAAAAAATACTTTGAATTAACCTACAAAACAGAAACAATCATATAAATCCACCCAAGCAATAATCAAAATGGAATAACCCATGGTAAAGGCAGAATAAAGTGTTTTACTAAAACTACGAGAAGACATTTCCTCATGGTCTAATGACTTCCAATAGATGTCAAACAGCTCCTATTCTAGCAACAACTGGACAAAACCAAATAGCCAGTAAACCCATTATAACGGATATTTTATTCACCATGGCCAAAAATTAACTTGAGAAAAAAGAGTGCTCACAGGATTGACAGAGTAGAAACCATTGGGAATCGGTTCAGAAAGCATTCCAGTGCTCCAGAGAATCTGTGAAGCGGTATGTGATGACAAGCTATCATGCTCAGCGTAGTTATCTAGTTCTCTAGTATTCAAAGTTTCTCTTTTAGAATCCAAAGAAACAGATCCAAACTCCTCAATGAAATCTGAAGGCCACCACGTAGTACTTGGAGGCCTTTGCTCTGCTGGCCCTGGATCGTCTCGGGTCTCCTCCATGTCCATAAATATTTGGAATGAATAACCATTTCGCACGATTCTAACCCATTATTGACCTTTCCAATCCAAATGTACTTTGAAGACAACAAATCATTTCTCTACAAATTTCTGTTAAAATTTTCTTAAACTGGAGGCCATGCACCCTGCAAGGAGAAAAAAAATTCAAACTAACATTCAGTATGAGTTTCTTTCATCGTCTTCCATTCCAGCTTTCAAACATCCAATTAGAATTTTAAAAAATGGCTCAACCATGCACAGGCAATGAAACAAAAACCGGAAATAGATGAGCATATCAGGCATAATGACAAATAAACTATCAGATATATATGTGGACAGAAAATTGTAAAGTCATAGAGACAACCAATGTCCATTTACTCAAAATAACAGAGTATCATAGGAAGTCTACTAGAGCCCATACCATAACCCTTTCCACCTCCTCCCACCACCCAAACCCTAGCATCGGACACCAACAGATGAAGCACCAATTCCAGTTTTGTAACATTATGACAAATCAAAAACCCCAAAAAAAAGGCCAATGATCTATAGTTCCCCACAGAATGCAGCAGTACAAGGAAGTAACTTATTTTGATAAATCTCAATCCAATCTTTTCCCTCAATTAACTCCAAAAGCTTAGGAAATTACTGTTTCAGTAACATTAATAACAAATCCATAAGCATTATCATGAGGAGCTCAACAATATTGCGCCGTCCCTCTCCAAAAAAATACAATATTGTTCTATCTGTTAACAATAAATAAAACACAACAATATAAAAAGGACGAAGATGGCTTCAGAGGGATTAGTTCTATCACATGCAAAGAAGGAATATTTAAATTAATACACAATACAGATATTTTCCATAGATAATTGCTTCCAAGATCAAAAGGCCTAAAACAGTGAATAAGTTGAATACGCACATGATGTATTGCTCAAACTCAAATTTGCACTATCAAACAGATTGGAGTAAAACGGAGAAATTTCAATTTCACAGGCAGCTTCTGTAATACAGAAGCAGAGGAATTCTCCTGTTTAGTTCATAATGCACATGATGTACTGCTGAAAAATCCAATTGCAACATCCTGAATTCTAGTGCAACATGATTGATTCTCAATTCACGAGAAGCCTGAGTAATGCTGAAGCAGAATACCTCTCATCTGTTAGATTACGTGAATAACTTTTCAGATAACAAGTGCTTACCTCGTATGCACTTCCCCACACCAACAAAATAGCCATTATGAAATTAAGGCAGCGCTTTGCTGCAATATAAACAACTAATTGGAAAAAAAGGTCACAATACTTTGAAAGGTAGGTGATGCTTAGCTATAGGTTACGTGAATACATTTTCAGACAACAAGTGGTTACCTCGTATGAACTTCCCTACACCAATAAAATGGCCATTATGAAATTAATGCAGCGCTTTGTTGAAATATACTACAACTGATTGGAGGGAGAAAAAAAAAAGGTCGCAATACTTTGAAAGGTGGTGGTGATGCTTAGCAATAGGTTATCCGGGGGGGGGGGGGGGGGGGGGGAAACAACCCCCCCCCCCCCCCCCCCAAAACACCCCACCCCAGCCGTTTCTCCTTGCAAATATTCTTAGTAGTTACTGCTGCTTCATAAACATCCAACACCACAAATAAAATGCTGTGGCAAAGGAGAGAATTTTTGTGGGGTGCATGATCCAACTTGAGAATGCACTTGGGTCTTTAATCAAGTCCTTTTGTTTATTTTTCAATCAACTTTTTGTTGCTTTCTCATCTTCCCTCGTATTCTTCTTTTCTCTTTCTTGACAGAAAATGTGTTGTTTCGTGTCAATAACAAGACATGACGACAAACAATACATATCAGAAATAATACAAAGGTAACAGTTGCCCCATAGATATTCAAAGAGTGTTGAAGTGGATAACAATGTTATCCATAGGAAGTCCACATCATAATTGGTCTAGTTATAAACCTAGATAGATATTCGAAGAGTGTTACAGTGGATGACAATGTTATCCATAGGAAGCCCATATCATAATTGGTCTAGCTATAAGCCTAGAGGAGCTAAGAACACCAAGAGTGTCAATTTGTGGTTCACATATTTCCTAGGAATTCCAAAATGAGTTTGTGATGTAGCCTAAAAGTGTAGGAAACAGCAAATAGCATATACTTTTCATTCTATTATGATTTATAAATAGAACAGTTTGAGAGAACAATGAAAAGATGATTCAGCCCTTGACAGAAAAATCATGTCTCTGAAGTATTCAGACAAGCTAAAAGACATTTAACAAGAAACTAAGCCCTCAGCCTTCACAGAAAGGATCTCATCACCTGATTCCAAGAACAGTCATTCAGGCTCTTGAATAGACTGAAGAAATTGAAAACAAGTTCGTGTTTCCTAGATTCTCAGGATCACACACTTATTCGTAAGACTTGACTCTTAGACTCTACTCTTTGACTATCAACTCTAGACGTAGTTATTACTTAGATAACTATCTTTGACTTAATTATTTTTTGACAGACTCTTGACATGTCAGTATCGTTTTTCATTTCCAGCAACTGCAGTGTTTACTGCATCAGTTTGACCCTATTTAGAAATGTATTCAAGAATATTTTAGACCCAACCAGCAGAACTTTACACAATCATGAAGACAAACTTCGACTTGTATTGCACATCATGAAACATTTGCAGTGTCATCCACAACAACGGTCCTGTCCACAACATACCTCCAATCCAAACTAACACATTAACAAGTAACAAGTATGGATACATGAATAGGAGTTAGGACACCGCTAAAACACGAAAAGGACACGTTGAGATGGGGAAATAAAAAATGGACACAAGAAATATGGATAGAACACAAAACCAACAAAGGATTTACCCATAGATTTTTTTCATGCGCAGAACTAGTATCTATATCAGCAACTTTCACATCACAAACAAATTTTGATGCCTATTGTATTCAACCCTGAGACACCATATTTCAAACTTGGAAAAACAAGTGAGCAAGAGTTCTAATAACTTCTTATGACAGCTCTATGCATGAACAATTAGGAAGTTTTGAACTTTACTGGACCAGAATGATAAAAAGCTCAATGATGACTCGATGAGGCATTCACAGGCATATATTTTACTTTGCATTGGAGGTATTAATGAGAACAACTTTACAATATATTATTTTATCACAAGAACTCAAGTTATTTTCTTCCAACTTGCACTGCATTTCATGTGTCTCTAAGCAATGGACATTTAAAGCATGTTCATACTAGAACATGAAATAATGGAAACAGTTGCTTTGCCAACAAACTAAAAGGAATTTTACCCTGACACTCAACAGATCAAGTCATAGCGGCCCACCATCTGGATTAACTTCCAAGTTTTAGGTGATAACTGATAAGATTATAAAACAGTTCTTGGCAAGGATAAGGTTCTTCCCAAAGGACAGAACTAAAGCAAACGCTCCACTACTTGTTTGTGCACATATCGAGTCCTTTTGAGTTTCCTCTTACATGAGTTTTGCATTCTCTAAAATCTCAACGAAGCTGATTGTCCTCTAGGACTAACGTCACATTGGCCAGCTTATAACACTACGACTCAATACGTCCATCAATGTGTATGCTTTCACTAACACAAACAGATATCACTAACACAGGGATCTTCTGCCTCGGAGCATTGTGAAACCACATTGCTAGAGAAATAAATCATCTACAGTACCATAAAGCAAAATGCGGAATAAGAAAACTTTCTTGGTTCACCATTTCCTTAGTTTCCTATTTGCTCATATGTAAATCGGTGGTTATGCAAGATGAGCAAGTAGCCACTAGTATGAGACAAACCCTCTCATTTGCTTATTGCTTAAATTAAGCAAATAAGATAGGAAACCTAAGATGTGAATCCCCTCATCTGCAGTACTATAAGATATGGAAAAAGTCCAAACATCGTCAAAATTTCAGCCTTCCAGCCTTCTCTTAAGCAGTGCATTCAGTTTCCAAGTACAGACGCTTATTAATATCGGAATCTAAAAGCAATTGATGTACTAAAGTAATCCATTCAATTTCCTAAGATCCTCAATCCCCAAGTACTCCAAGGCAGTCACTTCAAATTGCAAATGAATTACATAGTCTAGATTATTCAACCGAAACCACCTAATCAATCACCTCCGAAACACAATCCAAATCTAACTCATATGCAACATTCGATCTCGTAACTGTCAGTTTCAAATCAACCAACCTAATACGTATTCAATCCACTTTCATTGCCGCCGCCATCAAAAGACGCTTTTCCATTAAACTCTACTCAGAAACATTTTAAAACTTAAATCCGTAAAATTACACAAGCAACAACACATTTGCTAATTGTATAGATACCGAGAGAGAGAGAGAGAGAGAGAGAGAGAGAGATGAGAGCTTACCACCAGCAGATCCGAGCAGCTGAATCAAGAATCCCTACTTGGCGGAACAATAGCATTTGAATCCTAACTTACCCGAGAACTACTCTTCATGTCCAAATCATGCTCCGAGACCAGTGACAGACGTAGAGAGATTTTTGAAAGCGAGCGACTGATTTACGTATTTATGTATACAGTTACGCGAGAGAGAGGAGAGAGAGAGAGAGGCAAATTAATAATAAATGACGGAGCACAAACTAGAGAGAGAGGCGCGGGTGAGATTTGATATTTGGGTGGAGGGTTTTGTTTCTGTACATTCATAATATGTATTCTTTTGGTGTAAGTATAAATATTTTTATATTGTAAGAAAATAAAGCTATGCATATATTTATTAGCAACGAATTTTATGATTGTTTATGTATTTTATTTTTTATAAGTAATCTTTTTTTAGGGTTCAAGTTGTCGTTTTTTAAATTTATTTACTACAATTTTTTACGTTATTTTTTATAATATTATTTTAGTTATTTTGACTTAATTGTATTGTATTTACTATTTAATTACAAGTTATTTTAATTACATTATATAAGTATCTAGTAAACTTATACCATATGTTTCTCCATTAATTGATTGATGGATTAATTCAGTACTATGTACTTCTTTTTCTAACAAAATTGTTAAAAATAAAACTTGAAAACCTATATAACTAAACTAACGAAAAAGAAAAAAAAATTGGGAGTTGGAATGGAGAAAAATATGGATAATTGTGGTTATTATTCCTAAACTTCAACTCAGATTCTTATTTAAATTTTTTATTGTTTTGTGACTCAATAATCTATTTGGTAGATTACAAAAGTGAATTTCAGAGAACATTGAAGACATTACAAGTGGTATAAAATTAGGTCAAGTGACATTACGTAATATGTCTTCTTTCTTTTTTTATTTTTAAAGAATGTTTAAATCTTGAAATTTAATGATGCCAATGACAAGCAAGTTTAATGAAAAAATAAAAAAACTCAATTCTAACTAGGGGCAAAAGAAAAATATAGTGATTCTCGCTCAATTATAATATATTTACCGTTTTAAAATATATATAATAGTTGTCAATCAATTAAAACACCTAAATGTATGTAGTGTTCGTTTAAATTAATATCTTTTCACCTTGTTATAAAGATCAAAAAATAATGTCATTTCAAATAGATTGCACTACCACATATTTTATAAAATTAAAAATGAATTTTACATATGATAATTAGTTTTTGACTCGAGCAATGAATATATCGCCTTTGGAACTAATAGCTCATATAATAATGAACACATGATTAAATCTCAAATCTCTTCTCTAAATTAGTTTTGTGCTAATTAGAAAATTTTCTAGCTACGTTAGAATCTAATTTAGATTAAATTTGACCTATGAACTATTGTTTTCTTATTTTTTTAGAAGATTTTTTATTTTGTGTTAAATTTTTATAAATTATTATTTTATTATAATGAGAAGAATTATAAAAATATAAAACTAATTACACAAATACAAAAGAAGATAAAAACAAATTTAGAAAATCTATTTGTTTTAAATTACTACTGTTACCGGTAAACTTTTAAAAAAAAAATTTGTAATAATTCTTTGTTTTAAAAAATTTCTTGTCAAGACAAATTCATAATTAAAAAATATTTAACGTAAAAATACAAAATCAAAAAATAATAATGTAATCAAGAAAACGTTGATCAAGGTGCGTACAATCCAGTCAAACACGGTGAATTATCAAAAATAAAAAAAAAAGGTTAGATATAATTGATTTCCTTCATTTTTCGTAATTGGAGTATTTAGTGGTCAACCTCATTCAAACGTATGCAACTTGTTTGGTTATTATAGATTTTCAAAGGTACTAATTGCGTAATGCGCTTGGGGAGCTTTTGCATGCTCTCTGTCCGGCAGCCAGCTGGCAGCCGGGTGGCTCACCAACATCCACACCTTCTTCCGCGTGAAACTCTTTACCCCATTCTTCACTTTTTCTTTCCTTTTAGGGTAAAATGCATTGAACTTCCCTGAGGTTTCTAATAAATACAGTAACCTCCCCTGAGATTTTGATAAATGCACTGATCTTCTTCATTTTATAAATTATTTAGTATATTCCCTCATGTCCTCAACTTTTTTATGAACGCCATTAATTTTAATTTATAAAAAACCAAAATGTCACTCTTTAGCTTGATTTTTGGTTTTTATCTCCCTACTTGACCCTTCATTTTATTTTGGATTTCAGCTTTTGGTTTTTATCTGCCGACTGCACCCTCATCTTGGGGTGTGTTGATGAGAGTAACCCAAAAGTATAAAAAAAAATAACTTGAAATAAATTCAAAGAAAACAAAATTAACTTAAAATTGTTAACTTATTTGGATTATTTTTGTTTTTGAGAGAAGTAAAAACTTTGGTCATAAATGTTATATTTTTGGATTTCTCAAGACAAACTAATAATTTATAAAAAAAATGAACACAAGACTAATAGATGCGAAAAAATTAAAAAATTAAGTTAATCCAAACTAGGCTTCAAAATGTGTGAAAGGCTAGAGAAAATAAAGAAAGAAAAATACAAAATTATGAAGGAGTCAGAGTCGGCACTGTGTTTAGATTGTAGCCCGAATCAGACCTAGTAGCCTAGTAAGCCCAATGGATTGGATCGAAGCCTAACGTGGCTCATGAAACATCTCACAAACCCAGTCTGTTTGATGGGTGCTCGTCATGTGAGTTGGGCCAAGGCAGTAATTGACAAGTTGACCTGGACAACGTGGCTCTGACTTGTTTCTACCTGGCCTCTAGGTGGCTTAGTCATGGCACGCGGTGGTGGAGCTGAAGCTCGATGCATCATGCATGACGCAAGGGCATTGATGATTATTTCTAACGTCATTAGAGAAAGTGCTCCATACATGCTAACTTGGAGCCCAAGCTTTGTCCATGTATAAAAGGTGACTTCAAGTTACTACGATATATGCTATTCTCTTTTTAAATAGTACTTTTCATTTACCCTTATGGTTCATTTACTGACTTAAATATCGGAGTGCTTCTTGGTTGATACCAACTAATAATTAATACTAATTGATTTTAACTTTTGCAATACTTGGGAGATCTATTGACTCTATTGGACACAAAATAAGTCCAATAAGCAATAAGGAGACACACACAACCTCAGTCTTTCTGCTCGCATAACACTAGTTGCAATTAACAGTAAAATTAGCAATGAAGTGATATTTTGTTCTCCGAGTAAACATCAGTTGTTTGTTTAAAGTTTATACCGGATTCTACTTCAATGATTAGAATCTTTTTTTTTTTAGAAGAATTGATATTTAAAACATCAACAAAAAAATTAATTTAATTAGATATTTGTAAATGTATGATTAAGTCATTCCTATGAAAAGTTGTAATGCTCCGATATCTGAAAGCGTTTGTAACGACCCGAATTTTTTTTTAACATATAATAAATCATTTTTCAAACCTATAATGAAAATTATATCTTTGACATGTTCGCATTTAATTGATTTTGTTTAAAAAGAAAAAAAAATATAATACTAATAAGATTTTATTTTATTTTTTTATAAGTTTCAATTATCGTTAATTATTTTATAGTTAATAAGTCAAACGAATGAACCCAAACAAGAGTGCACGTGTGAATTGAACCAAGATATATCTGATATTTATTTTCCCATGCTCATGGGTGATCAAATACATGATGAACCAAGAGAACTTCGGCATTAATTATTCCATCACCTAGAATTCTTAAACCATTAAGGGTGAGTTTGGTTTGCAATTTCCGAACCGGGTTTTTAGGAACAAAACCCAGAATAGCTGTTCGGTTTTGTTTGTAAAGTAGACCACGTGAAAAGTTGATTTAGGGAAACTGAGCTAGGAAAAAACCCAGAAATAACTCATCAGAAATCTCTGGCTTGCAAAACACAGTGGTAGTCACCTCTATCTCTATATCTCTCAAATCTCTCCGTGTAGCAGACCAAAGCTATTGTACTCTCTCTCTCTCTCTCTCTCTCTCTCTCTCTCTCTCTCTCTCTCTCTCTCTTTGTATCTCTCTTGATTCTGTTTCGATCTCGCACACAGCTGTAAAAAGCAATGTTCTCTTTCAATCTATATGTATACAGAGAGAGTGGTCACACCAATCAGTCCGTGAGATCTTCCATATCTCAGATGGGCATATAGAGAAGCTCGTTTTCGCTTTATAATGGGTAGGCGCCGATGTCCCCAAAGCCAGGGTAAGAGATCAAGGAAACCCATAGAAAACCCTAACGAAAACATTCTAAGATGTGGAAGATGGGTCCTTCGACAGACTAAAGTCCGGCTCAGCAGAGGTATGTCTTTGTCTTCTGGTTCAAAAAATTTCTCTTCCTCTACACGTAAAATCAATACTCATGTGTGTTGTGTGTGACGTATTTGATATCACTTGTTTTTTTGTTTTTTGGTATTTCAATGTTTTTTGGTGTGTTGTTTGGATGGATAATCAGCACAGTTTTGGAGAAAAAAGTCGATTAGTGTAAAAAATGTTGATT
>JABCMJ010015404.1:0-10850 GCA_014822125.1 Arbutus unedo
CCCTCCCCGTTGAAGTTGCGATCTTACGGGCACGATCTCAAATTTCCCGACCCAACTAACAAAACATCCCGTTTCATCCACGATCTCGAGATCGACGGTTTGTGTTTCGTCCGGAACGTCGTGCAGCCGTGAAAGTCATGTTTTTACCAAAACGCCCTCTGCGTCGAAAGAGCGATGTTTCGGGCACGGTCTCGAATTTCCCAACCAAACTCACAAAACGTCTGGTTCCGCGTGTAATCTCGAGTTTGATAGTTTGCATTTCGTCCAGAACATCCTCCGAGTGAGAAAGTCGTGTTTTTACCGAAACGCCCTCCTATACAAGAATCGAAAATAAATTTTTTTATAATCCTGGAATTCCGAGTCCTATGTATGATTATCTCAATGGTGTGTGAAAAACCCAAATATCAGGAAACAAAGGAAGATTTCGCCAAAACATGGCTAATCTGGAAGAAGGGCTAGCAAAACAAAATATTTAGATTTTAGAGTTACAAAGAAAACAAAATGTTCTACAAACTCTATGTTTCCAAATCATTAAAGAATTGGATTGGAAAATAGATTTTAATTTTGAAAAAATTAATAATTTTCTTCAATTATCTAATCTAATAGCCAATGAGTTCCCAAATCCAATTTTTGAAAAAATCAAAAGGATCTGTCTTTATGAAAAATCAAGAAAAATTTTACTATCGGAACTCTTTGTGAAAATCCATGGAATGGTAGAAAACAACCATGATAAAATTAAAGGGATTCTACTTTCAGAAAATAGCAGGATCATTATGAGAGAAGAGATGCCCAAAACAACTCTTCTTTTAAAGCATGATGATTGGACGGATGAAGAAATTAGCTGGGGGTTAACCAATCAGATTATCTTCCAAATATTAAACCAAACATATTGGTTATCTTTTCTTGCTATGATCAGGACGATGCTCTCTTATGTAACAAAAACTTACATATGGGGTAAATATTTTACATTCTAGATTTCAAGCACAGTGGGATGGAGAGAAAGAGAAAACTTTTTTCAACCCTATCAAATCTGGTACATGAATGCCATAGAAGATTGGGAATTCGATAATTTGGGCCAAAAGAATCATATTTCTTTAGTCCACAATTTGGATACAGAAAAATATTGGATAAATAGTCATTTGCAAATAAATCGGCATACAGCCCAGATTAAAGAAACAACACCAGAACCTTTTATGGTAAAAGATGGAAGACGGCCGTTTGTTACAAATTTCTCAATAAATTATGACAGGACTTTAGAACAGCTACAAGAAGTAGAGATTCTACTAAACAAGCTACAGAAAAGGGAAAATCTGGATCTCCCATTAGAATTGACCGTAGAAGGCGATTCTATTGAAGAATTTCGTAATCAGGAATTTAGCCAAGATCTTGATTCTCCACCTTCAAAGGATGACATTGAATATCAAAATATTATCAACAGGATGGAGAACTAACAAAATGCAGACAAAACGTCAGCATTACTCAAGCAATGATGACACAAAACATGAAGTCACATGAAAAGATTCGAACATCAAAAAGTCATTTTGAAGTCCAGAGGATATTTTTGTACTTTTTGTCGGTGGAAGGTTTTTAGCCTTACACGTGGATAGACATTTGTAAAAATTCTAGACCACTTTAGTTCTTGTATTTATCTACTCTTGTCCTAGTAGTTATCTACTTTGTATTAGTTTACTTTTTTGGTTATAAATACTTGTAAGAATTGGGCAATGAAAGCATAGCCAATTTTTTTCAAAATTCTCTCTCCTATTCTACTTTGCCTCTTTAGCAACTACTCTTGCTCTTGTTCTACATTTTGTCATTTGTGTGATATCACCCATTGGATTACCTAGTTAATAATCTCCACCCTTATTAGCCATAGATCATACAATGTTGCCATACATGGTTACAACATAAGCCTAAAAGTTAGATTCATACGTCACATAATATTATCATTTGATAAATGTGCATGGTTACAACGTAAGCCTAAAAGCTGGATTCACATATCACAAGATGTTATCGTTTGATTATAATTGATTTTAAGAATGCAGGTTTTGTTAATATAGAAGTTAGTAAACTTGTCATATCTAGACTCACACTAGCCTAGTGTTAATGTAATTGTTGATGCAACAGATTTTAATAATGATGCTGACCATGCTTGATACCCTGCAAAATTGTATTGGAACTGAAGTTATCTTTTGTGATCCCTAGACTTAACATATTTTGATGCAGCATGACCTTGGTCGTAATGTTATTTTGTTGACCAGTTGAGATTTTGGGTCGTAGTCATGGTTTGTAAGCCCATAATGGTTATATTATTACACTTTACTTTATGCACTGAACTCTAGAAGTAAATTTTATTTTCGCACTCTGATATTAGATATGTTGATAGAAAATTCCTAAACTAGTCTATATTTGAAGGCCTTGCGAGTTTCACTCATGGCCGGTCATGTGCCTTAACTTTTACAGAATGGGTCGTGACACACACAATCAATCTGAGGTGGAAGTGCTAAACGATAAGCAACTTCTCCGACTCGCTGCAATATCTCAAACGGTCCAATATATCGTGGCGATAGCTTCCCTTTCTTGCCAAATCTGATGATTCCTCTGCGCGGTGAGATCTTCAAGAAAACGTGGTCTCCAACGTTGAAAGTCAGAGGTCTGGTTCTCTAGTCGGCGTAACTCTTCTGTCTGCTCTGTGCTGTCTCAAGTAGCTACCGGATGACTTTGACTTTCTCTGTGGTCTCTTGCACAAGACCTGGTCCCAAAAGGCTAGTTTTTCCAACTACAGTCCAGCATATAGGTGATCGACATGGGCGTCCATAGAGTGCTTCATACGACGCCATCTCGATACTTGCCTGATAGCTATTGTTGTAAGCGAATTCTACTAGTGGTAGATGTCTCTCCCAACTACCTTGAAAATCTAGGATAGACGCTCTAAGCATATCCTCCAAGGTCTATATGGTTCGCTTTGGCTACCCATCTGTCTGAGGGTGAAAAGTTGTGCTCATACGAAGATCTGTTTCTAAGGCCTTCTGTCAGCTCTGCCAAAAAGTCAATGTGAATCTCAGGTCTCTATCTAACACGATCGATCCTGGTACACCGTGTAGTCTGATAATCGATCTCCTTGATATACAGTCAACTGTATGAATCCATTGTGTCAAATAGCTTGATTGGTAAGAAGTGCGACGACTTGGTCAAATGGTCTACAATAATCCAAATGGCATCCTATCCTTGAACTGACTTCGGTAGTCCTATCACAAAATTCATCGCTATATGCTCCCACTTTCATCCTAGTATAGGCCATGGCTATAACGTTCCTCCAAGTTTCTAGCGTCTTGCTTTGACTTGCTGACACGTGAGACAAGTGGCTACGCACTGGGCCACATCTCTCTTCATTCCGCTCCACCAATAAGTCAATCTCAAGTCCTTTTACATCTTATTCCCTCCAGGGTGGGCGGCAAAGTTTGACTTGTAGAACTCCTTCAATACTAATTCTCTGAGCGTACCGAAGTCTGGCACGAAAAGACGTCCAAGATATCTCAATCCTCTGTCTGCTCCAATAGTCCATCCTGCTGATGCTTCTCCCTTAGCTAGTCGGCTCTTGACAAGATCTGACTCTGAGTCAAGGGTCTGTACCATCAGGATTTTTTCATGAAGTGTCGCCGTAGCTATCACTGCACACAGATAAACTCCCCTTTGCTGTTAATTCTACTAAAGTCTGTACTCCTGTATCTAGTTCATCAGGTTCCAATCTCTGACTGCTAGACTAGCAACGTGTCCTCGGGACTTGCAACTAAGTGCATCTACTATGACGTTAGCCTTTCCCGGGTGATAGGACAAGGTGAAATCGTAATCCTCTAGATATTCCATCCACCATTGTTGTCTCATATTCAGGTCCTTCTGAGTGAATATATACTTAAGACTCTTGTGATCCATAAAAACTTCAAACGTCTCGTCGTAAAGGTAATGACGCTAGATCTTAAGCGCGTGTACCACAGCGGCAAGCTCTAAGTCATGAGTCGGATAGTTCTGCTCGTGTATCTTCAGCTAGCGTGATCCGTAGGCTATGACTTTCCCTTCTTGCATAAGTACACAACCTAATCCTTCCTTCGATGCATCACAATAGAGGACGTACCCTATATCTCATCGTGGAACGATAAGGATATGGGCATCGGTCAGACTATTCTTCAATTCCTGAAAAGACTTCTCGCACGCATCGCTCCATTTGAACTTGATTCCCTTCTGACTTAGCCAAGTCACTGGTTTGGCCAAAGCCAAAAAGTCCATGATGAATCGTCTGTAATAATCGGCTAATCCTAGAAAGCTACGAATCTCGAAAACTAAAGTAGGCTTCTTCCAATCCTTGATTGCCTCAATCTTGCTGTTGTTGACAAAGATTTCTTTCTCTGACACAATGTGTCCTAAGAATTTGACTTCCTTCATCCAAAAGTCACGCTTGCTAGCTTTGGCATAAAGCTGGTTATCTCGTAGAATCTAAAGCATGGTCCTCAAGTGTTTCTCATGTAGCTCTTTTGTTACTGAGTAGATCAGTATGTCGTCGATGAATACTACCATGAACTGGTGCAAGTGCTAAGTAAAGATCTTATTCATGAGACACATGAATACTGTTGGCGTGTTGGTAAGTCCGAAAGGCATCACTAGAAACTCATAGTGGTCATACCTTGTTCGGAAAGCTGTCTTCTGAATGTCGGAATCCCTAACTCCCAGCTACTGATACCCGGATCATAAGTCAATCTTTGATAAACAAGTTGCCCTTCTAAGTTGATCAAACAGGTCATCAATTCAAGATAGTGGATATCGATTCTTGCTCATGGCGTGATTGAGTTGTTTGTAGTCAGTACAGAGTCGAAGTGTTCCTTCTTTCTTCTTCATGAAGAATGTTGAGGCTCCCTATAGTGAAGTGCTTGGTCGAATAAATCCCTTCTCTAGAAGCTCTTGAAGTTGTATCTTCAATCCTTTAACTCGGCCGATGCCATGGATATTGGTGCTGTTCCGGGTAGAAGCTCGATGGTGAAGTCCAACTCTCGAGTTGGCGGTAGTCCAGGTAGCTCATCGGGAAATACGTCGGCATAATCGCAAACTATGCGCGGTAATCCCAATTCCATCCGATCTTCTTCTCCTAATGTCAGACTAGCTAGCCATCCGGTTAGGTTGTCATGCCATCGCGATCGGGTCTTCGATAGTGACGAAGGCTCTTGCCTACCCCCCTTCAAATTTGAAACAAGTTTCATCTAAGGAGTAGGTCGTCACTGTCTTCTGGTGACAATCGATAGTAGTGCAGTGGGAGGACAAACAGTCCATGCCTAGGATGACATCAAAGTCGACCATGTTTATGACTCGAAGGTCACATGTCAGGCGCAATTCCGAGACTTCTATCTCACAGTTCTTACAAACTAAGCCCACAGAAACTAGTCCTCCTAAAGGTGAGGCAACACACATAGGAGTTCCTAGTTGTTCAGGTACAAGCTCTAAAGTACTAACACATGCAGTTGATATGAACGAATGTGAAGCACCCGTATCAAATAAAGTTGTAATGCACAAGTTAAACAGTATAAGTGTACCTTGTATGACCAAAGGATCATACACTTCTTCTTATGTGGCTTCCACTTCTCTTTCTAGTTGAAGGGAATGATCCTTCCTCCATTGTTTGGCCTGGGCCCAGCTGATCCTCTGTTCTGTCTAGGTTGATTGCTCTGCCCAGGCCTCTGTTGGTTCCTAAAGTTGTTCTGTGGTTGCCATTGTCCTGGTGTCTACTGTTGAGGTCCTCTAGCTAGAGCGATTCCCAATCTCTATTGGTTAGCTTCAGTAGCAGTGGATGGGCATTGAGTTTTGAAGTGGCCTTCTTTTCCACATCCAAAACAGGTGACTGGTCGGGCTCCGATCTGCTGGTGAGGAGTGGAGTAGGGAGCACTCCTTTACTAAAACTGCTGATTCTGTTGAGGTGGAGGTTAATTGTAGTTGCTAACATTGTTGCAGCTGACAGTGTTATTGGTGTTATTGCGGTTGAAACTTCTAGTATTGTTGTTGTTGAAGTTGTTGTTGTAAGGCCTCTAGATGGGATTCTCTCTCAGGTTTCGTATCGGTCCACCAAACTATGGTCGATTGCGGCTGTCAAAGATTCTCCTTGAATCTAAGGCTTCTTGCTCTACCAGTATAGCACATTCTACGACTTCGACGTAGGTCTATTCTCTTTGAGTTACCACACCCTTTCGGATGTAAGGGCTGAGTCCCCATTCAAATTTCCTGGTTCTAATGCCATCAGTTACCACATGCTCAACGGCATGCCGAGAAAGTTCTTCAAAGCAAGCAGCGTACTAAGTAACTGTACGCATGCCTTGTCTAAGGTTCAGAAACTCCATAACCAAAGCCTGCTTCACAGGGGTGGGAGAGTATTTAGCCAAGAACAAAGTCTTGAAAGTTTCCCAATCCATCGTCTCATCATCATGCGTTGTCTTCACAAAGTCCCACCAGTAATCTGCCTCTCCTTGAAGCTGATATGTTGCTAGAGCCACCCGATATCCATTGTCGGGGACTTGCATGATGTGTAGAAGCTTCTAAGTCTATTTAAGCCAAGCCTTAGCGGCTCCTAAACTGACATCGCCGGTGAAGACTGGGGGTCATCTCTTACAGAACTCATTAAGTAAAACACTATGATTGGGTTGCCCGCAGTAATGAGGAGGTGCCTGAGTTGATACTATTGCTGAGGCGGCAGAGCTGTACGATTGACTGAGGTAGGGGGTGGAGGCGGTGGTTGACAGTATTGGTTATGTTGGTTGTGTCTAGCTGTATCGCTCTTGTTTTCCCCGTTATATGTTTCTACCATATTTCTACAATTAAATAAGCATATAGGCCTAAATAAGAACAAGTCAAAAACACAATTCATGAAAGAGAACATTGCATTAAAACTTAAGTCATCATACATAGCTAAGCCGAATCATGCATACTACAAAGTAATTTACAAAGATTTTTCTAGTTATGCTCGCAAAATAAGACTCTTTACGCTACGCTAATCCGTCACTGGAAAAGGCAAGGACAATTCTGATGGAGGCGATATTCACATTCTCGGGTGGTCTCGATAGAGCCAAAGCATCGCCAGTAGGTCTTATAGCTCCAATAGTTGTGTTCCCAATGATTCTGTAGATGCTGATCTTCTATCATGAAGGGTTGGTCTATGCAGACGAACCAGTTGGTGAAGTCCACATCTCCTTCAGGATCCAGAATCCTACTTTCATCAGTTGGCCTAGCTATCTGCACCCATGAGTGGGACGCGACATTTTCCACCTTTTTCACCAATTCGACGAGCAAGTTCAGTAGGTAGTTGTGATTGAGATCTTGGTCTAGGAGCATCACTGGTCCCATGAAGTACGACTCTGAGCGTACTTTCCAAAAGCATCTCTTTGATGGTGAAATCTTCATGTACACCATAGTGCCTGGCTCGATGTCAAGGGTCAAACCCCACTGTCTCCAGCTTTCTACTTCCATTGGTAGCATCTCTATCCCAGGTGTCGGCAGCTGTTCCATGTCGCTCTCAGGGTCGTCATTCTCGGCTTCTTCGTATGCTCTGATTTCTTCAAGGTAAACGTCTATGCCCTCATCTTCCTCATCGCTAGGGACTAGCTCATACTGGAGCCACTGTGCTACTACTTTCCAATCTAGTAATGGATCTTCGGCCACTAGTGCTCTGTATCCCGGTTCATCCTCGAGAAAGTCCATCTCCAGTGCCTCATAGGGTGGAATGTAGTCGTCATCTCCAGGGAAAGGGGGCTCCTCAAGATCCTCATCATCGCTACTGTTGTCATTAGTGCTGTTGTTGCTATCGTCTGAATATGGAACCAACTATGGCTCATCCACTGGTAACCTGTCAATGAGTTTGCTTTCTGACACATCACTGCCTGAGTATTGCGGTCCACTTTCATACTCCATCTGTAAAGTAATTATAGATTAGACTTATATATATTGTATCGTAAAAGAAAAAGACATATATAAAGTCTAAGTACTCGGAGTAAGAATGCTCGAAAATGTGATCTACCCAAGTCTACTCAAGGTCAAGAGGTGGTGAAACCTAAAGCTTTGATACCAAGTTGTAACGCCACGAAAATTGGACACGTTAATAAAAAGAGTGAAGTAACTAAAATACCATTATTATATTGAAATACGAGTTTGGTACAAGAGATAATCAAAATACATTTCAAAAGAAACTGTTTACATTCAAAAAACTTTAAAAGTAAAGTCAGAGCAGTCTAAACTAGTCTAAGTGATTCACGGCTCAACAGTGTCCTTTGCGGGATAAACATCATCGTACGGTGTATAGTCCGATTCGAGGCTATCGTCGTCGGTACCTGGCTATGAAATACTAGGGGCAGGAGGAAGTTGCACTATGAGTTTTGACACTCAATAAGTTACCCTACCCTTAAGTTTCCTTTTTATTGTTTTAGAGCATTAATATGATATGAAATGTACACAGTATGAAATAATCAAGATCTAATCATGCGATAAGATAAGTGTAGTAATAGTAGCTACATGCTTTAAATCGAAATAGCGTAATTTAAATCATCAGAGTAATTATCATAGTGGATATCAATTTCAAATGTTCCATGAGTTCTTGACACGAATCAAATATTCTAAAGTATGACCACGTCATATAATTCCATCAATATAAGTTTAAGGTTACACTAGAAGATCATTAGACTAGAAAGGGCATAATAGGACTACATATAACTTCGACTCAAGTGAAATTTGGCTAAACGCATGGCACGGCTAAATTACAGTGCTTGGGTGATACAAAAGCTTGGGTCTATCACATCCTCTAGTTAAAGTCAAAACTCAGCTCATGTCGCATCACAGTTACAAGACACGCATAATATTTTCATGGGAAATATAATCCACAACAACTAATCGTATATTATTATCAGTGTGTTTATATTCGATATTCACGGGACACCTTGAGTTTTCATAATCGATCATAGTTAAAATAATCAGATTAATAATCATGATAATTTATACTTGACTAATATTTAAACTATTAAACAGAAATCACATAATAATAAGATGGTTGTGTAAATAAATAAAAAGTTTAATAGTTAATCATAAAAAGTTTATTCTAAAGTAATTTGTGTAATTATAACATAAGAGTAACAATATAATTTAAATTAGGTGAGCTTAAGAAATTTTAATAAAATTTATCCAATCTTGATTATTTAAATATAATATAAGGGTAGTAATATACTTAATTTAAAATGTGCATATAAATTAACAAGGTTTTACTCAACATTATGAAATTTCAATACAAGGATAATAACGCAACTTATTTTAAAATGTGGTTGTGAATTAAATAAAATTTAATGCAAGATACAATTTAAAAATATGTTTATAGGGTCGAACCTGAACCTAAGGGTAAAAACAAATAAATAATAAAAATTTTAAGTATTGTGAATAAATTATAATTTATTTTTAATAAAGTAATAGGTTTAACTGTAGTTATATAAATTAGGGGCCTTTATGTAATTTAAGTATTTTAAGGGCAATGTTGTAATTTAAAAAAATATGGACCAATCTGTGATTTTATAAAATAGTAGGACCGTAGTGTAATATAACAATTAATAAAATTAAACTTTTAAAGCTTGGGTTCAATCTATAATTACAAAAAATTTACTTATACTAATCAAATACTCAAAGGGGTAAGTGTAATTGTTTGCATTAAAATTCAAAACAAAATAGTGGGTTGCTTCTTCCTTGCTAAGATTTTCCAATAGCTCTGCCAGCTCATGTTAGGCCCCATTTTTTTCTTCTGACAGAAACTCGTAACACCCCGAAACATTAAAGCGGAAACTCTAGAATAGGAATCTTACAATGGTTCAAAGCTTCGAGGTAGTTTCGTCAGGTTTTGAATGCCGGTTCAGTTCATCGGATTTTCTTTGGCTTCCTCCTTATTTCTTTCTTCTTTCTTCCTCTTGCTCTGGGTTTGCAACAATTGTTGTATGATTTTGGAGGAGGAAGAGGGTTGTTTTTATAAGCAAAATTTGAGTTGGAATGGAGGGTTGGATTTGCTCGGAGAAATCCAACGGGTGAGGTTCAAGTAGCCATGGATGATGGCTTGTTGCGGGTATAGGGTGGCTTGTAGGAGGTGGTTGATGGCTAATAGATTGGAAGGCAAGGTGACAGAAGGGAGATTTGGGAGGAATACCCAAGAGGGAGGAGAGAGAGACACGTATATATATATATATATATATATATATATATATTACATTGACCTCCCTTGAGGTTTATAACAAATATAATGACCCCTTGAGGTATCTAAAATTATTCCGACCTCCTTTATTTTTTAAACTATTATGCAGTTATCTCTCCTACCGTAAAAATCTGCCAAACTTTGTTACATACACTATTAAAACTTCAAGTTTGAAATTTGTTTTGACAAAATAAGCTGTAATGTAATTCTTATCATGTCCAAAACAGTCTATCTTAAATTTTTGTGATTTTTCTAAAATCAAAATTCGGACAAATTTTAAAACTCAGCTTGAATTTCGATTTTAGAAAAATCTAAAAAAATCATCATAAGTTATTTTGAACGTAATAAAAAATTATATTATAGTTCATTTTGTCAAAAAAATCTCGAACTTGAAGTTTTAATAGCGTGACTAATAATGTTTAACTGATTTTAATAGTAAGGGGGATAATTGCATAATAGTTTAAAAAGTAAGGGAGGTTAGAGTAATTTTAGAAACCTTAGGGAGGACATTGTACTTTTTGTAAATCTCAAGGGAGGTCAGTGTAATTCACCCTATATTTATATATATGTATAGATATATATATACATATATATATATATATAT
>JABCMJ010015406.1:0-50344 GCA_014822125.1 Arbutus unedo
TGTGGAAGTTAAAATGAGCGTGGAGGGGAAAGTGGGGATAGGGGAGTGGGATAGTGGGTTGTATAATATAATTATCTATAACTATATTTAATAATAATACATGGTAATTAATTAATAATTAATATATAAATACAATAATAATATTTACACAATTATATATGTACTTATCTCATTATAACCCTACTTAATAAAATTAAAAATTAAATGTTGAATAAAAGCCGTTGGAATATATTAAAATTCTAAAATTTGAGTTCCTTACACGATGCACATAGAATCTTCTATAATCATGAGAACTTATAAGCATCTAAAAGTTTTGGGCATGTTTATGTCTTGAAGTGCACGAATAATTGTGTTCATAGACACGTTCTTACTATTAATACCAATTGAAATTAATCTTTGAAGAACTGCTACATGGGCCAAGTAGGAAGCACCTATGTGTAATTGCCGAGGCCCAGAAAGGAGGCCCATAAGCCCAACAAACAAACGGCCCAATTACCAACGTCAAGTTCAAAAGCTAATAAGAACTCCGGTTCGGCCGTTGTTTGTCGAAATTCAAGCAGAGTGTGTCCCGTAGAGTTCTAGGGCTTTCGATTGGTTTCCCTCCCCTTTTCCCTCAACCGATAGTAGTAAGGCCTTCTTCGCTAGGGTTTCTCTCTCTTTCTCTCTCTCTCTCTCACACACACACACACAATCTCTCCAACAAGCATACTGAAGAGCAAAGAGACGTCGGATCAAAATGGTTTACGGAATGCCGTATGGGATACAATCGATGCTCAAAGAAGGGCACAAGCATATGTCTGGACTCGACGAGGCTGTGCTCAAGAACATAGATGCCTGCAAACAGCTCTCTACCATCACTAGAACTTCTCTGGGTCCTAATGGTTTGTACATTCTCTCTTTCTGTCGTTTTCTATTAGATCTCCTGTGCGTGATTTATCGCTTCTTCCGGCCACTGTTACAGAAGTTATAATTGCATTTGATTGCGGACTTTGAGTTGGAGAATTACGAAACGAGTATCACTTCGAGAAAGCTTCGTGTAAAAGTTTGGTGGTCAATGGTAGTGAAGACTGCTTGTTTCCTGTTCACGAGAGCTGATCTGGGATTGTGATGTCTAGGGCATATTCAGTGTTGTATATAAAGCTATAAGACACAATTTCGTACATAGATAAGTAGCTGTTGCTTTGCTTATAGGAATATTTTTTGGAGCTTGGTCATGCATTTGAGTTAATGATTCGCATGAAAATAAACTGGTTACCATTTCAGTTTCTGTAGGATTGCCCTTTTGTCGCTTAAATATTCCTGGAAATTTAACGAGGAAAATTGCAACATACTAAAACTTGCATTGATTCATTGATTTACTTGATGGAAAGGACATTCTCAAATGTAATACGCACGATTTTATTTCTTTAGAGTTAAGTGTTACCGTGCATTGCTGCTGTTTAATTGTGGGTATTTTGTTCTCGTAGATGCAGTTTAAATCTCGGTTGTTTTCTTAGAGAATTTCTGAATTGTACCGTCTTTAATATTTGAGTTTCAATGCAATATAATATTTAGGTATGAACAAGATGGTTATCAATCATTTGGACAAACTTTTCGTCACAAATGATGCTGCCACTATTGTGAATGAACTCGAGGTTCAGCATCCTGCTGCCAAGATTTTGGTTTTGGCAGGCAAAGCTCAACAGGAAGAGATAGGAGATGGAGCTAACTTGACAATTTCTTTTGCTGGGGAGCTCCTTCAAAATGCCGAAGAGCTTATAAGGATGGGACTCCACCCAAGTGAGATCATCATAGGATACACAAAAGCAATTAACAAGGTTTGTCATTCTTTATTGCGTGGCTGGAATCACTTAGATTTCTTAGGCTACAAATTTGCTAGTGCTCGCACTATCTCATTCTCTTCCACGATATGTTTACAGACTGTTGAAATCTTGGATGAATTGGTTGAGAAAGGTTCTGAAAAGATGGATGTGAGGAATAAGGAGGAAGTTATTAAACGAATGAAAGCTGCCGTTGCTAGCAAGCAGTTTGGGCAGGAGGATATCTTATGTTCTCTTATTGCTGATGTATATCCTTCCTGCCTTCCTCCTTTTAATTTTGGCAATAGCATTTGGTGTGGTTGGTCTTTGACAATTGTGGTATTGCTGCATAATAGGCATGCATTCAAGTATGCCCCCAAAACCCTGCAAACTTTAACGTGGACAACGTCCGGGTAGCAAAGCTTTTAGGTGGAGGCTTGCATAACTGCACCACAGTCCGAGGTATGGTTCTGAAGACTGATGCTGTTGGATCTTTAAAGCGAGCGGAGAAGGCTAAGGTTAGCAACAGTGCATCCTTGTTTTGACGTTGAGCAGCTAAACAGATTGAAATTTTTTCATTAATTGATCTCGGATTTGTTTATGTTTTTTTGGATGTCTTTAGATTTTTGTTTCTCAATTAAACCAATTTCTTGTGGTTTGATGCTTGGAAAAAGATAGGACTTGGCATTTGTCTGTCTTTGACTACCTTTCACGAGTAAGGTTAAGTTTTTAGGTGCCATTAACCTTTATTTGCACGACAGTTTCTGTTTCACATATGGAACTACAACGAGATCATGTATGGAGGAATGTAATTTTTCCATTTCTCAAGCGGGGCAATGAGTTGGAGTCTTGGAGAGAATCAAGATCTAATGATTGACAAGGAAGAATGATTTTTTCTAGCACTAATTGTTGATGATAACTAGTCTAAAACAAAGTTCAAAGTTCAAAGTTCAAAACTAAGTCAAATTAGAAAGTTAATGCGTAAAATTTCAAATAGTCAAACATCATAGACTCATAGGTTAGTCTTCTCCTTTTCTTCTCCATATCCATCCAAAACACGATCTCCATTGGACTCAAAGTCAAATTCCTCATCTTACTCCTCCTTGTCCTCTTCCAACACGACATCTTCCTCGTGTAGCTCTCCTACTTCATAATTTCTAGCACCTTTTTTATGTCGAAGGACTTCATCTGCTCCCATAGCTTATCCAACCAATTCCCATGTAGGTCCCAAACTAGGCTCAACTTTATCATCATCACTAGCAACGATCCATCCTTGTGCATGCGTTGCTTCGCTAGCAACTAAGATATCTCTCTTCTTCTCCCTTGGTTTCTTGGTGATGAGTTTGGCACCGGATTGGACGAACGCTATATTGTTCAACCTGGTTGCATCTTGTCTATTCAATTTGTTTGTAACTATACATAAAAAAAATCTTAAGTTAATAAAATACGTGAGAGAGAGTATGTCTTAGTTACTTACTCTTTCAAAGGTTCTCCAATTTCCTCACACCCGGATGGACTTGTAGTCATAGAGAAAATCCTAATGGCCATTATTTGCAAATTGGGTGTATGATTGCTATAGTTAGACCGCCATCCAATTAGTCATGAAAACAACACAATTCTATTAGTGCTAACATATAGGGTAAATTAAATTAGCAAACATAATTAGGTAAATTAAAATAATTTACCGGGATCATGATTGCCTTCTTTTTCCTCACATCTCTTTATGGCCGATGCTCTTCTAAACCCACTGTCGTCGTTCTTATATCTCAACAACTCATGATAGATTATATCGTTTTGGGCTTCTAAATCATCAGCTAAGAAACATTCAACACATATAAGAACTCCATCCATGTTAATTGGATCATGTTGAAAGGTAGGATCCGTAAAGAAGTAAAAAGATTCAATACATAAGCTATCAAATGCAATGGACTATCTAGCCGACCTAAGGCCGGTTGTTAGTCTCATTTTGTTTGAATGCTTCCTTGATAGCTCCCTTTTCTTTTTTTAATTCTCTATTTACTCCCTCCGGCCCTTCTTAAATGTCCTCCACAAGAAGTCGGTGCAATTTTCAGATAATAAAATAAAATATTTCTGTCGTTAGTTTTTCTCATTTCTTTACACCAAATTAAAGATCTCAATTAGTTCTTTAAATTAGTGTAAATTTGTTGTAAAGATTATGCACATGAGTACTTTATTTTTTGACCGAAGATTGCACGATTTTTTGTAGAGGACACTAAACAAGGGATGAAGGGAGTACAAAGCCCATTGAGGGCTTTCGATCCTCATCAATCAACAATTCAAAGGACCTTGGAGCAAACACATTCAAGCATAGGGTTACAATACTCCAAAATGACATGCTCATCACAGTAGAAAATGTGGCTTTCCCCTTTGTGCTCTTAGCCCATTTACTCTCTCCATGGATTGTAACCAAGTATTGTCCTTAAGTCTTGTTTCCTCTCCATCAAGTTTTGCAAAGTTAAGAAGGCGGTTGCAGATCTAATAACACCCGACCTCACTGTGTCTCTCTTTTATATATCTTTTCTCGTCATTGCCAATGTATTATGATGAGCCTAAACATTTATAGTGAAGTCTTTTGCCTTGTCTATGATTCCTTTGAACTTAGTTGTTTACAAATCCCTTCAAGCACAAGGTTTATTCTGTGGGTGTCACACGAGGTCCAAAATGTTAGGCCTCTTGATCTTCAAAAAATCTGCCGTGACCATATTATTGGAAGCATTTTCTTTGACTACTTAAATTAGATTTTGTGGCCCCATATCTTCAATATGATTAAAGATGTATTTCACTCCGAAGCTTCCCTAGAAGAAATAAAAGTAGACCCATGCTTAAAATTGACACAAAAGTTCACAAGGCTTTTCTTTTTTGGGTCATTCCAAGTGTCGGTCATGATACAGCAACACCTATTAAAGCCAAATCTTCTTGCTTCTTGAGTGACTCTTTGGTTCTCTCCACTTCTTCCTTTGACGATGGTTCCCTCAATTGGTATTGGCTTGGAGGTTGGTACCCCCTGCCAGATTGACCAACCAGTTCACTGAATTCTTTAAAGCTATCATTGTCGATAGCATGAAATGGAATACCGTTTTCATCATAGTTGTCAAAATCGTTTGATTCGCGATTTGAATCGTCCAATTCATCCCACCCATGATTCGTATCAGTAGTATGAATCGCAAATTGTATGTAATCATTACATGAATCGCAAAATCGTACCTTGAATCCCACTATTCATGTTGATTCAGAGTTCGGACGAAAATTAGAACTCCAAGTGTCGAACTGACATTGGAAGCCCAAAGGTTGACATCCAGATTTGATCTCTCCATCTTCAAGAAGACCAACCGTCGATATAGAGAGCAAAACATTAAGATTAATAGATATAATAACCCTGAAGTCTCAACAAAGAAACGACAACCTTGAGCCTCCACCGTCGGAAGATCCCGTTGACCACCAACAACCAACCCCGATTTCTCAGCCTCGGACAATGACGACAGCCTCGAACGGTTATTGAGTCGCGATTTTGATTTCCCGAGTCTCAACCCAAACTGTAGACTGCTTCTACTTGTCTTTTCTATATAAGTAGCAGGTAAGCCTAATTCCTAATCCATAATAGTAATAATTGGTTGGTTACTTGATTTAATTATACTGCCTATTTTTATCTATAAAGTATAAACATTAATGATTAAACAGCCGTTGTTTTATATATAAAACACTAAATAATATTCTTCAATTCATTTTTTTAACAGTTTAGGATTCGTATTTGCATTTTTATTGATTGCTATCTTATATTTTCATTTTTAATATGTTTTAAAAAATGACCGAATCGGAATGATTCACTATTCGATTCGTTTCATGATTCGTAAACGAACCTTTTCGATTCTCGATTTGACAACTATGGTTTTCATACACCCATCGAGCCAAGTATTGATGCACATTATGAGTTCTTTCCTTCTAAATTGCAGAACTTATGTTTTGTTGTCTCATATTCTTACTTACACTCATGTAACAAGAATTGGGATTGATAGCTGCTACGAATTTATCCACGGGACCAAGAAAATGGGTTCTCTTCCTTGACCCTACAACTTCAACTTCTTTGTCTGCTAATTGTTCTTCGTTTAATGTATCCACTTCTTCCCTCATTTTGTTGTCCTCTTTCTTCTTTTCTTTCTTTTTATTTTTTTGCCCCCATAATTGCCTCTTTACACTTGGCTTGATCTTCCTTGGATGGCTTAGAGCATGAAACGTTGCCCTTAATTTGGGCTGTGTGGTGTTTCATCCTATGAATCCCTCTACCAAACTCTTTCCCACACAATTTGCATTTCACATGATCCAAAGTTGTAGGATTCACCCCACATCATTTGACCTTCCTTTCAACTTTGACTGATGGTGTTGGAATTAGAAGCCACTGAAAAGGCATTATAAGACATTGACATTGTACATAAAAAGTTTTCCCCACAGAAAAATAGAGAAAAAATTATATAACCAAGATTCAATGCAAATATTCTAGAAGTTCTATTTGTTATTGAGAAGTCAAAATGTTAATTGCTACTTGTTACTTGGTTAAACTATTATACTGAATTGTATGCGTATGTATGTATATGTTGACACACATAACCAGTGGCAGATCCAGGATTTGAACTTGGGTGTGTAACCATCAAAATAAATGAACAACCAAGAATAAAATTTGTATTCAATAACCAATAAACCTAGTTTTTTATTAATGGAGCATGGGGGTGTCATTTCACATCTCGCCCCCCCTCTCTAGGTCCACCCCTGCACATAACCTACAGTTGCTTTGAAAAATTCAAAATTTATGTCGGACATCTTCTCTTCCATTTGGCTCATAAAACTGAGTGTTGGTTCTTACTATGTAGTGCCATATAGATAATTTGGAAAAATCAGGACTGAAAAACATGTCCACCAAACAGTATGTTTAATTCTGTATGTTTTATTTTGTGTGTGTGTGTGTGCGTGCATATATATATATATATATATATATATAGAGAGAGAGAGAGAGAGAGAGAGAGAGAGTTGAGATTGTGATGTGTATATACACATTATAGACTTTCTTCAGTTAGTGCTTAAAAGAGACGTACACATATTTTACAACATATACAAATTTGATATTACAGTTTAATCCTGTAATTTTAAAATAATTACAGATTAGCCCATTTTTTTTGAAGAGTTTCCGAATGTCTGAGAGTAATCGGTAGTTCGGTACACCGATTAATCCCCACTAATCGCCCAGATCTAAAGTTGCATCGGCAAGGCTCCGCCTGGTGCCTAGGTCGACTTTTAGAACACTGTTGGTCATGAATCAGAGTTCCAGTACTAATGCTTACACTGATAGTGGTTCGCTCCCATGTTTGCAGTTTGGCCAATTGAGATGCTGAAAGGAGATATAAACAGTATGAGAGGATTGAGGAAATGATAGAAGCCAACGAGCCTTGAGAGTCTTTTGATCACCAAACATATCCATCATCCATCTAGGAAGGCATTGGATGTTTGGAGACATGACGTCCTTGAAGGTGTAATAAGCTAAATAAAATATAAGAGTTCAAAAGTCGTGTTATTGGTTTCATTGACATCAGTTACTCCACCAGGATTTCAATAATCATATGCAATAAGCGGTTCTACTGTCCCCGATGCTAGTTTGGATATGCTTATTGAATCCTTGGTGGAGTAACTAATATTAATGATATCCCATGATCATTTTGTTCTTTAAATCGCAGTTGAAGGCAAGTTCTGCTTGTGTTCTGCGATTAGATCTAAAAAAGCTCATCATAATTTGATTTTTCTTGGTTATTGGCACATTACATTGCTTTTATGACTGCTTATGTGGATCACTGCTAAAATATATACATTGGCCATGAATATATGCTTAATGTCTTTAACTCTTCATCTACATGCTCAAGATGCATAGGATGTGATCCTTTTTAGTATAAACTCTCTCTGAAGATCAGGTTAAGTAGCTCTTGCTCAAGCTAAATCACAGCCTGTTATTCTCTTTTGTAGGTTGCTGTGTTTGCTGGTGGTGTTGATACATCTGCAACCGAAACAAAAGGAACAGTGCTTATCCATAGTGCTGAGCAGGTATATTCTAGAGGAAGCTGTTCATAGGGTAGCTTCGTTCTGTGCCATCCTACTCTGTCCTTTTTGATATTTAGTATGCCATTTTTACTTAACTTTTGGTGGTTTCACTTTCGAGCTCTTAGAAAATGACTCAGTGGGATTTTAGGATCAGTGTTTACATCGTATTCTCCTTTTTCATTTTCATTCGTCAATTCCTATTTGTTTTACTAAATGACTATTTTTGCCGGTGAGCTCTATATCATTGGATGCAATAGATTTTCACATAGATCTTGGTTCAATTTCTTTGGAATTGTCAATGCATGCTTGAAGTCAGTTTTTTCTTTTGTATGAAATGTTTTGGAACTATTGATGCATATTTTGACTTAGAGATTACTTGGATGGCATCAATCTTTCATTTATATAATTTCCTTGCAACTCTTCTTCTTGCCATCTGTGTATTTTCCAGCTAGAAAATTATTCAAAAACAGAAGAATCCAAAGTTGAGGAGCTTATCAAAGCAGTTGCTGAGTCAGGTGCCAAGGTTATTGTTAGTGGAGGAGCAGTTGGAGAGATGGCACTACACTTCTGTGAGCGTTACAAGTATGGTGATTTTCCCTTTTCCCTTTTTCAATTTATTTGCTCCATCATTTATGTGGATCTAGGTTCGAACAATTTCTAACGATGGTCAATGCTCCATTTTTACATTATCATTTTGCAACTGATGCTTCATTTTACATTACCATCTTGCTATGATTATTTTGTACAAAAATGGTCAATGCTTCATTTGACACTATGATTTTGCAATTGTTACAACATTTTACAATATAAGTATATTGTCTCGTCAATTTTATTATAACGATAAGAGCCGAGGGTTGCAGCGAGGGATAATGCACATCTAACATTTGACACCTAATGAAGGTGCTATCCAACTGTAAGGATTCAGTCATGCAATACTTTATACGATAGCCAAATGCATTTCAACCCCCTGAATTGAGCTACCTTTTTACCTTGGTCAAAGAGCAATCCCATTTTTTCTTTCTGAAGCAACGATTCTGAAGTTACCATGCAGATGCTGTTGTACTAATTTTTTTTTTCTTCCTCTCTCGTTGGTGAACTGACCAATTGTCTTTTAAATTAGTTTCTATTGATGCTTCGGCTATTACTCTCTCTTCTTCTCTTCTCGCTTTTTGCATGTGTATTATGTTGGTGAGTATGTCTTTGGGTGAAAACGATCATTTGAAAGTACCATCTGTGCTCTTTCTGTGTTGATTTCTTCCTTGTGAAAATTGTGTTAGGCTCTCTCAAGCTGCTTTATAATGTGTTGGGAATTAAATTTATTCACAGGCTAATGGTCTTAAAAATCAGCTCCAAGTTTGAGCTACGACGATTTTGCCGTACAACTGGCGCTGTTGCTATTGTAAGCATACTTGTGTATTAGCATAAATAGCAGTTTACTAAGCGTGAAAAGGATTTTAACCCTTCTCTTATCTTCTTATTGACTTTGGAAACAGTTGAAGCTTGGCCGGCCAAACCCAGATGATTTGGGTTACGTTGATTCTGTGTCCGTGGAGGAAATCGCTGGTGTTAGGGTATGGCCAAGCACCTTTCTTTAGTCCTAAGATTCATAACTTTGTGGTTTCTTTTGTATTTTTCCTTATGTTCTTTGTTTCTTTCTTTTCTATTGTTCTTTCTTCTTCTTCTTCTTGCCCAATATGATGTTTGTCTTTAACATGTAATAGGTCACCGTTGTGAAAAATGAAGAGGGTGGAAACTCTGTATCAACTGTGGTTCTACGAGGAAGTACTGATAGTATATTGGATGATCTTGAAAGAGCAGTTGATGACGGTGTGAATACATACAAGGTAATTCTGTAGAACATGAAAGTTGCCCCAATTTTTTTAGGTAGGTCATATTTCACTGTAAACATCCTCATTGGATTTTGTTTGAAACTTTATGTATTGATGCTCAGAAAAGAGGTGGTCTTTTAGTTTCTAATGGATGTTGTGTATCTGATCCGCATGATGCTGTATGCTTTTCTGTACCAGGCAATGTGCAGGGACAGCCGTATGGTGCCTGGAGCTGCAGCCACAGAAATTGAGTTAGCTAGAAGACTGAAGGAGTTAGCTCTCAAGGAAACAGGGTACTTTGTTTCTATCTCTCTCTCTCTCTCTCTTTGTGCATATTTATATGTATTTGTAGTATGGCTGTATCTGTCTCGGAGTATGTATCGTGTCGGTCTGTAGCTTGATTACTTTCTAGTTTCGAACTCCACAAAATGTACAATCCCTTTAGGAATGCTGACACTTCAGCTGAACTCTCTGAACTTTGAAAAAGTTTTATCAGAGGTTGGACTTTTTACCTGCTCAAGTCAATGGCAAGTCAAACTGAATTCTAGCTTTTTTTCGTGCACCCTCTAACATTACGGTGAAGGGTGAAGGTTGGCTGATGCGCACTTGGACAGTGGCCTCAGGTGCAGCACTGACGACAAATTTAGCTTCCTATTTACAAATAATCAGTTGGAGTCGGTCTTTGTATATGGGAATATAGGATTGGCTGGAACTGAAATAGGGCCCTCATTGTTAGTACATATCAAGAAAGCTGCTCAGATATGTTCATTACTACTACTTGGTGATGCTTAATTTTAAGTCCACATAACTCAATATATGGTAGTTCAACACCAACTTTGTCAAAATGTTTTGAACTCACTGGAACTTTCTGCTGGCGCTGCCACTGTGCTCGTACAGGGGAGTTGTCCTTTTATGTGTGTGTCTTAGATCCAAAGTTTAGGCTTTTGGGGGGCTGGTGAAATGTCGGAGTGCCTACTTTTGTGTCCTGCACTTGACTTCTGTCTTTATGGGGCCTGATGAGATGTGGGAGTGTCTAATTATCTGTCCAACTGCACACTACCTTATATTGTGCTTGCGCCTGATGAGATGTGTGGCTTCCTAATCATGGTCTTATGCACTCTAACGGCCCGTTTGTTAGCGGTGAATTGTGGAAGGGAAGAAGGGATGTAGTAGAAGGGGAGATTTATTATAGAGGGGTGAATACCTATATAGGGTTTGTTTGAGTATTTTTTGAGGAAGGGGATATGATAGATATGAGTATGTGGATGACATTCTCATAATTAATAATGACATTCTTGCAATTAATAATAGTATTTTCGTAAATAGAGGGGGATATGGAAAGGGGATAAGATATGGATAGGGGGAGGGGTGTCTAAATTTTATTTCTCTCCATGCGGATGCAATTTGGACCCGGATATCATATCTGGGGTCCAAAGTAGCTAACAATGATGGAATTTTTTGTAACTAATAATGGCATTTGGGTAAATAGAGGGGGATAAGATATAGATAGGGGGAGGGGTGTCCAAATTTTATCCGCTTGGACGGATAAAATTTGGACCCCGAATATCATATCTGGGGTCCAAAGCCGCTAACAAACCCCGGATATGACAACCCGCATTGCCATATCCGGGAGTCCAAATTTTAAACCCCTTTTTTCACCTCTAACAAACAGGGCCTAAGGTTGGTTGAGGTGTCTTGGTTTTACATCAGCATGTCCAACATGTTGCATCACTCTCTATGAAATTATTCTGCAATGTTTGACAGATGATGACAATATATTGGAGAATTTCAATTAAGTTGGGATTCTGTTTTGATCACTTTTTGGTGAAATTGGGCTTGAAGCAACCACAATGGTTTGTCAATCTCTTACTTTGCAGATTGGACCAGTATGCTATAGCAAAATTTGCCGAGAGCTTTGAGATGGTACCTAAAACCTTGTCTGATAATGCTGGTCTCAATGCAATGGAAATAATATCTTCTTTGTATGCTGAACATGCATCGGGAAACACCAAGGTAGGCATAGACTTGGAGGAAGGTGTATGCAAGGATGTCTCGACCCTGAATGTTTGGGACCTCCATGTTACCAAGTAAGCTAGTTCTTACTTTTAAAAGCTGTTTTTTTGTTGTCTTGAGACTTGAAGAATCTGGTTTTTTCTATTTTTGGTATAAACTACAGTAACCTTCCCCGAGGTTAAGTAAGATAACAGACACCTTGCTTATGTACCAAAAACGCCTTGGCCACCAATATTATAGTTTGTTTAGCCTAATGGAGGCCATCAAATTATGTATGCCACTTATTTTGGAACATTTTAATAGAGCAGGAAAAAGTGAACTAAACTCCATTCAATTAATCAGCTCCCACAGAAACATTTCTCTTGGAAGTCTGATGACCCGAGCCACTGTCTCATCCACTTGTTCCATCAACACTTCCTCCTCTTTGCAATTAACCCAGACACCACATTACAACCTCCTTCCTAGTTCCTATCAATTCCAAATGCCCTGTCTGCGTATTTGCAATCTCCCCCTCTTCATGAATCCAAGCCTTTCACCCGGCACCCAGTGACCACACAAGCTCTCTTTCTTTCTTTTCTTGAATTGAACTGAATTAGTGGGCGGTGAGTTGCGGCTGGCAGTGTTGGATAGGTCTTTGAGAGAGTGAGCGAGGGCGGGTTTTTTTTATTTATTTATTTTTGGGGTGTGGGTTGGTTTGTTTTTTTTTTGGGGGGGGGGGGGGTACGTAAGCTAACTCCTGCTGTTAATATTTGCCATTGTTTGACATCTTATAATCTTGCGCAAGTTTATCCGTAGGGAACTTACTTTAATGCCACTTTTGAACAGAGGCCACACTGTTGAGGCTTTTTTATTAAATTGTCAACTTGGCATTGTTATGAATGCAATTGAGATTCCAAAAGAGGATAAATGTGAAGATTGAGGTGGAAGGCTGTTATATCAGTTAGCTATTTTGTGCTTCAAATACAGGGCGAACAAATTTTGCTGGAATAGCCTTCCAACTGCGTGTGTTGGACATTTGAAACCCTTTCCCATTGCTCCACACTGTACAACGCCATTGATACTTTTAGTAGTGTAGGTTAATTCTGTGTGTCTAGGTTTGGTCTCGCCATAGCATACAATTTACCTTTGTGATTTCCAGTATTGAGAATATGCAAAGGTGAAGCTCAGGAGTTGTGACACTATATGACCATGAGTTAGAATATGACTAGAAGATCCTGGCGAGGCCTAATTTTTTTTTGGACTCTGTTTGAGGCATTGCGCAGCAAACTATGATAGAAAAATTGTTGATTTTAGTTACACAATTTGAATATCTTGTTAGATTTTAACGTTCTGGTTATATTTTACTGGCTCTCTGATTTTTGGCTACTGTACTTGTAGCTTCTTGGTTTTAAATTTTAATTCTTCACTGTTATGATGATTGCCTTTCTTTAGTCTATTTGATAGGTTGTGTCTGCAAGTGTTAGTTGAGGCAGGGTTGGCTTTTTCTTGGCTTGCAACCTAATTCAGCCCTGCCCAAGTGCTGACGTAGTTACATGTATGGAACAGAATGGATTCCCATTTATTTAGATAGGGAATCAGTATGCATATTGTAACAATGTTGACCTATTTTATGAGACGGAAACTATTTGGTTTGTGTGCAGGTTGTTTGCTCTCAAATATGCTGCTGACGCTGCTTGCACTGTGCTACGAGTAGACCAGGTACTAGATCATTAACTATTGGTTCATGGTGTGCTTCCTTTTGAGACATCAGGTTTGGGGTTGACTTTAAAACCCCTCGTGACTGACCCTAGGTTTGACCTTCTTAGTTGTTTCCCTTGCAGTGGTAGAAGGTTGTATACCAAGTGCAATGCAAAAATTGTGTAAAGCCTTTTCGATGCATTATTATTGTTATTTCTGATGAGTATTTTAGGCATTAGATTAAGAGAGAAGGTTTTGCTGTTGAAGATGATTGCTTGCCCTGCCGTTCTATACTTGAAGCACTTTGAAAATAAACTGAATGAAAGTCAAGCAGCTAGAGAAATCAGAGGCTCCGTGAACAAAATAATAGGCATCACAGTGTAATACTATGTTGACAAGTGGATCATCTTGACGGAGTTGGTAAATGGAAGAAATTCGTCCTGCTCCAATGACTTCTTATCAATGTTATACGAGGAATCTGTTCTTTAGTGTTATTTGTCATGGAGGATGAGGTTAACGAACACATAAAAGTTCTGCTAGCAAAGAATTGACGGCACAGCACAGGGAAAAGAGCAGGGATATTGACCTTGAGAAAGTCGTGGGCACTTTTAGACATATGCCATGCAGCTACTTATAATCAGCGCCACACACCAGCACAAGGGTGATCACACGGTGGAGCATATCACCAAAATGGCTGTGTGAATATCCTTGGGTGTACTCACGGTGACAATCCCCACTGTACTTCTGAGCTGCGACAGCAGAGTACCCACCAAAGTACCTCACAAAACCTGAATCTTAAGAGGCAGGACTTAGGCCCAATGTCAGAGCTCTGCCTTCTAATAGATCGATGGCTATATGCCTCACTCTAGACAAAACATTCATACCAATCTTAGAGCTCTTCCACCAGCTCTTCACTCTAATGGATAGATGACTATGCGGCCTCACTCTAGACACCACGTTCATACAATTCTCAGAGCTCTTCCCCACTTCACCCTCCCCCCCTTTCCCCCAAATCTTCTCCAGACTTGCAGTGTCATACGAGGATTTCCACTTCTGATCACCATATTTCAGATAAAGACCTACAGCAGTTATATTGATTTGTCAAGAGAAAGAAATTAAAGTCTTCATTTTTCTGGAGCAGAGAAATGTTGTCCTTGTATCTTGTCTTCTCTTCTTTTGTATGGGATGGAGCGTGTGGTTGAGTTAAAGATCTCAAGGTGAAGGAATATAGTCAACTTCAATAAAAATTGAGCGTCTTAGCTGCTTGTTACTTGTGCAGCCCCCTTGATTGGTTTCTTTCGTGGGAAGGGGTTTTTGTTTAATAGACTAGTTCTAATAGGCTCCTATTAGGGAAATGGCTTCTCCTGTAGATCTAACTTTATTTATTGCAATTGCTTCCTGCAATGTCTAGTTCTATGATTTGTGCAATTTGAAGACGCAATTCACTGGGTTTTATTTCTGGTACTGCAGATTATTATGGCAAAACCAGCCGGTGGGCCAGCAAAGAGGGAGCAGCCTGCAGGGATGGATGAGGACTAAGTTTGTGCACGAGTTGAGCGAGTGAATCTTTAATGGCTAGGCTAGTACGCCACCGGGCTGATTTTTTGTCCCCTTTACATCCCGATGATTCAGGCCTAAGAAATTTTGCTTTGCAGTGAAATTGATGGTGTAGTGTTTTGTACATTTTGACGCTGGTTCTTTGTTTATGTTCTGCTGATGGACAATGTAAAATTCCTTGCTTTAGGGCTACGGTGCGCAACTTAAAAATATTGAAGTGGAGTGTTGTTTGCAAAATCGGATAGTCTTCCAATTAATGATTTTGCTGCCAAAAAAGGTTTGTGAGAGGCGATGTTATCAGCCTCGTTTGAAAATACTCCATTACTTGAAAGCTTTTAGATATACTGCTGTGGTAGATATTCCCCTTTAAAGAGTTGGTATGCTTGTTGAGCCATGAATGAGCCTACTGTGTTTAAGGAGAGACTAGCTCGGGGCACATCACATTTACAATGACTTGAGAAAACCTATGGTTGTGTTGTTATATGGGGTGGTGGTGGTGCAGGTGGATGTTGACAGGTGGTGGTGGTGGTGTGGTCAATTTCAAGTGGGTCTTCCCCTTTTGAGGGACATTGATGAGAATTTTAGTTTCTAGTACTTTTATTTTGGCAAGTTCCTTTTGCCATGCCACCCACAACTTTTTTTTCTTTAAAAACTCAAGTGTCCGATTCAGTTGTTTATGCGTACTTCGACTAATTTTTTAAAGGTTAATCTCATCTTTTACTCCAACATTGTGCCATAAATTCCACTGACTAGTAGTATCTGTACAAGCGAAACGAAAAAGAAAAAAGTAAGACCTAAAACTAAGATGGCAAGACAAAGTTGGCAGGACATATGTGGACTTTTAAGGAGGCGATTTTTTTTATTACCCGTAGGCCGGGTTAGTTTATATAAATTTTAATTAATTTTTGAAACATTAATTTCATCATTTATAAATGAAACTCACTCAAAATAAAGTCTTGTATAAACTGTATTTATAATAATTAATAGGATTTAAGAGGTTTTAAATTTGACAAAATGAGAAGCCAAGGGAGTAACAGGAAAAAGAAGAGAGACGCCACTCCTTCGCCTATTTAAGGCTCAATTCGTTGGCTAGGAAAAAAAGACTGATAGAAAGGCGCGTATCTAAAGAGAGTACCCCTAGACCACACAGTGACCATCCATTTTTACAGTGATTTATTGCCATTCTTACTTTGACGCAACTTCTGCAATGGTAGTCTTTTCAAAGTCGGGCCTTTCACGGGAATCCCTATTTTCGTCGTTTTTGTGACTTTTCTTCTGGAACTGGGCTCCTCCAACTACTGTTGTCTGATCCTACGAGAGCATATATGCACACGCACGCGAGCATATATGTGTGCGTGTGCACGCGAGCATATATGCGTGCATATATAATAATAATAATAATAATAATAATAATAATAATAATAATACAATGATTCATGACAAGGGCAAAAATGTCAAACAACTCAATTTTGACTTATCAATCAAACCATGTCTTAAATAGTCAATTTCCTCCATTACAAAACTTAATCAAACATTTTATTTAGAGTTTAATTTTGTTCAACTTCTGCCGTTTGAATCACCTCGAGATTTTATTTCGATGATAAAAATTATTTATTTTGTTCTAATTAATATCTTATATTTAGTTATTACAAAAAAATCAGCTCAATCGTACATCGATAACTATTTTATTTAAAAATATAATTTTTAAGTTTTAAAAATTAAAAATTAAATTTTTAGATCAAGCACTTATTGATATTTGATTGAGTTGAATTTTGTTGTGATAACTAAAAAAGTAAATCAGAATAAAATAAACGATTTTGATCATCAAAATGAAATCTCAAAGTGCTCCCACACAGCGGAGGGTGAACAAAACTGAACTCTCTTATTTAACACTAATGTTTAGTCCAATCTCTTATTTAACACACTTAAATTTAAGATCATATCTAAACGGCCGAGGTTTAATTTACTGATGTGTTGAAGGTTAAAAGAGAAATTTAAGTAGGAAGCTGACAAAAAAACAAGTTCAAACAAGGAACGAATGTGAAAAAGCCAAAGGATAGAGGAGGGAGAAGAACACAGAACAAACACAGAGAGAGAGAGAAGAGAGAGAGAGAGAGAGTCAGTGGTTATTTTGTTTGTGTGGAATTCATTCATTCATGGCTTCTTCTCTTCTATCCTTTACTTGTCTACCAAAACCAAACATAACAAAGGTTGCTTGTTCCTCCTCCTTCTCCTCAACTGCAACCACCACCCTTTCCCCACCAGAGACTCTATCTCTTGACCAAAAATTTGGCCGGAAAGGCATTAAATTCTCGGATTCCGGCGATGTTGAGCTGACAGTTAGAAATGGAAGCTCACTGAAGCTTCGAATACCCGACGGACACGTCACTTCTTACAAGCCCAAGGTCTACTGGAAAGACGATGGCTTTGAGGAGGTTCTTTACACTCTTCCTGGCACGACTGATATTGCCTCCTCCTCTGTTACTGCTACTGCTAGTTCTTCTTCTTCCGCCAAAGCAAAAGGTGGGATTGGTTTGGTGATTAATAATGTGAACGTGGCCGATCCAAATTCAAAAGCATCGCCTGTTATCACTTCTGATTGGTCTGTAAAGGAGGTAGATTCAGACTCCATTGATGCTGTCCAGGTACATGCATAAATGCCCTTCAAGTTCTTGGAATATCTACCTATGTATCTATGCTTTTCAGTTCTAGCTTCTAAACGAATACCTCTTTGGTTCCCCTCATGGGAATGGATTGGCTTCAGTGTTAAGATGCTAATCCCCACTCATTTCCTTACCTGCTTGCTTCCAATAGCCCGATAGGGAGATTGGCTTCTTTGGCATATTCCATACCAGACCAATTCATACCAATCTCGTGCTTACTTGTGGGAAGGGATACCCGCTTGGAGAGTTAGTTTGATACCTGCTTGGATCGTTAGTTACTTTCATTCCCTACTCAATTGGTAGCCTAATGGTATCTATCATCAAAGGTCATGGAATAATGGTCTTTTTTATGAATCAACATCATTTTACAGAACGCGACATTTAAAATTGCTATTGTGTGTACAAGTTGATTCTAATTCAAATGATTTTGGCCCTAAAATTGACCATTGTGCTTGCTCTTATTTTGCTCGTTTGTTTTCCTACCAGAAAGTTCACGATTTTTGCTTGATGGGTCACTTCAAATGCATTACAACCCTTGCACAAGATGTTTGAATTTTGCAAGGAATGCAGAAGTTACGTTCAATGTTGATTTAGAATATGCATTTGGATTCTTGGGGGATTAGCAGAGGATAAACCATTCCAAGTGAAAATAAAAAGAAACCACTACAAGTCCCTTTGCTTTCCTTTCCTTGACCAATCTAAGATACAAATAATGCCTTAGTAGAGTCTATTACCTGAAATCTTGAGTCGAACTTTTGGAGTTGATTAATTATGACAGTTCACCAAGGCCTATTTCCTCCTCCTGATCTTAGGAGCACTGGCCGCCATGGCCCAAACGAAAGTCAAAAGACTTCTAGCTTATAGTTCAATTGGACATGTAGGTTAGATTCGTACTGGTTTCTCATGTGGAACCATAGAAAGAATTCAATCACTACTAATTGGTATCTTTATTTATGCATCAATGACGATAGATGCATTCGAGCTTTTTTTTTTTAATATGGAAAAACGGAAGGAAAAGACTGCCCCATTTGGTGACTTTTGCAGTCGCCCTCGCCGAACCGACTTGAATATGAACTACGATTCAGATCAAGTCTTACCAAAATCGGATTTCCTTTTTGTGCCATATGCGCTTAGACTTTACTTGGAGGGGTCCAGACCCACACACAGGGGGAGGGAGTACTGAACATCTCAGCCATCGACAGAAATTTCACCCCCATATGATCCCCAATTCTTGCTCACCCCGGATGATCGTCTTGGGGGTTGTGCAGCTAATTCATTATACTTTTTCGTCTGCTTAACAATGATCTCCCTTGAGGCAAGGATGAAGTGTTCTTTCAAGGATACTTCTTTGTAATTGATAGAAAGCATAGGAAACTGCCCAGATGGAAGGAAATTTTACTGCATTTGATTATTACAGGTTGAATTGAGCAACACAAGTGGAAGTCTTGATATGACCTACGTAGTCTCACTCTTTCCGCTGAGCATGTCTACAGCAGTTATAGTGAAAAACAATGGTCCAAAGGCTGTGAATCTGACTGGTGCTATACTAAACCATTTCAAGTTTAAGAGGAGAGGTGGGACAGCAATCCAAGGACTCAAGGGCTGCTCCTATTGCACTCACCCTCCTCTCTCTTCCCCTTTTGAAATCCTATCCCCGGCCGAAGCCATGAAAACCGAGGACCCTGCTTGGTTCTCTTTCGGTTGGGAGCCCGAAATGAAACCAGGAGTTTGGAGCACCCAAGATGTTCTCATCACCATCTTGAAGAATAAGCTCAGCAGAGTGTACACTGCTCCTCCATCAGAAAGATCAAAACAGTTTTACACCACTGCTCCTACCAAATATGAAACCCTTGATCAGGTGGACCGTTACTTTATATTTGCAAAGCCTGTGATGATGTATTCGCCGAGATTCTCTCAGTTCTTATTCTTTTTTCATATGTTTGCTGCAGGGAAGAGAGCTGTTCTTCAGAGTGATAAGGATGGGGTTTGAGGACATGTATGTATCAAGCCCAGGTTCTTTGGCAAAGAAATATGGAGGAGACTATTTTATATGCACTGGGTCTGGTTCATTGCTAGTTCCGGTGGTTGTGAACCCTGGTGAAGAGTGGAGAGGGGCACAAGTTATTGAACATGATAACCTGTAATCATGTAAATAACTGTCTCTTTCTCAAATTATTTTCTCAACCATTTATTTTCTGTTCCAAACAGAATCTGTAAACACGCGCGAAGGTAGATAGTAGTATTGTTTTTGGTATAAAAGTTGAAATTCAAATTACAAAGCCTTCAAATGTTGTAATTGCTGCAGACTTTCATGTCAAAAGCAACTCCAGCTGCTTTGTTACTTGTACATTCCCTCAGGTTTAAAGCTTCCATATTGGTTTATGGCATTGAAAATGCCAGATGTAATAAAATCAAAATGATGTTGTGATTTCCAAACTGAGGGGGGACGGTTGGAATAAAATAAGTAATAAAAGATTAACTTCTTTCCGCATTACTGAACTGATAAGACTCTTTCCTCCTTTCTTTATCTAGGCCTCCGTACTGATGGGGGAACGGTTGGAGTAAGAGAAGTAGTACAAGATTAACATATTTCCGCTATAAGACCCTTTCTTTCTTTTTTTCCTTCCTTACCTAGGTTTTCCAGAACTTGAACTAAGAATAATTACATTTTCAGTGATTTCCATATAGGTTGGTTTGGCCTCCCGAAAAAGGCCTCCATGATCCCTACATTTTCAAATTTTATTCGCAAGACCATTTGTCCATCCCTAGTCCGGGCGGGGAAACTGTGGTGAAAACTAAACCTGAATACTAACATTCTTAGGCAGGTCATAGAAGGGGCAGTTAGTTATACTGCGTCTGTGCTAAAGTGTATATTGAATTGAGAGGGATCCCAAGGTCAGGTGGTTGTGCAAAAAAAAATCTCAAAACCTACTACACTGATTCAAACAAATTCCAAGGAAGATAAGGCTACGAACATTCTTGGCCAACCACTATACAACCCCATCCGGACATCAGTAAAAAAGAGGTAACTGCATGACTTATCAGGAGAGAACAGAAAAAGATAACAAAAGAGAGAGGAGAAATATCTGAGAAAAATATCCTTGTAATATTCCACCACAACCAACCAAACAAGAAGTTACTTTATCCACATGGGAAGCTTGGAATCATTCAGTAAAACAAGTAATGACATCTCTCTCTCTCTCTCTCTCTCTCTCTCTCTCACACACACACACACACACAGAGTTGTGACAACATGCTATGTGTTTATCTGTCTTGAATATAAGACTTGGGGAAGACACAAAATTACAGTTTTGAAAGAAGCATGTCCATCGTCTACACTGCCCTCTCCTCCCCTTCCAAGTTCACTCCTCTTTCCGCAATAAAATGCAGTAAAAGTTTCACATCTCTGCACCAGTGTTTTCCTTCAATCCAACACAACAGCATCAATAGTATCAAGAGGAGAGATTTTCGATTGCCAGGAGTGGCTTCAATTCCGTATCCTCTCCCACCCATTAACGTGGAGTACTTGGAGAGTGAATTCAGTGGCCATGGAGTTACGTTTGAGGACATCAGCGACAGTTGTGTTGTCAAGATGGCATTGGACAACGGGAGTCTTGTCACTGTTATGCTGCCAAGTGGTATGATCACGTCATACAAGGCACCCATGTGGCACGGGGGCCTGCTGGAGCTGCTGCACACTTCTGTATCTGAGGGGGAGAATGGTTCTGATGCTGTGATTCAAGGCGGGGTGTCTTTAGCCTTCAAATGTGACAGGGATGATGGAGTTTCTTGGTCACCAAATGCTTGGGCTCTTCGGGATGTTAGAGGAAATCCTGAAGAATCCATTGAGGTCTGTCAGTTTTCTTTTAATATAGTCTCCATTTCCTCCCTCTTTTCGAATGGTAAATATTTATCAAAATATGGTGTGCGAATCAAATCCATGTTACAGTTGAAATTAAGGTATCCTTATGGGCAGCAAATAGATCAAATTTTAGATTGGAGGAAACTCTAAACCATCTGATATTGGAACTTGTCTCCTGATTAGAACCATTGGCATGGCTCTTATTCCACAAAGAATGTGGTATGAAAGGAAAAGACTGTTAGCTTCTAATCAAACAGAAGATATTGACCATAAAATAAAGATTGATATGTATCATGGGTCTCTTCCGGAGGAGGACAAGCCCACTTTTCCTAGGTCTGATGGTTAGAGGTAGGATGAACCTTTGCACCTCACCCCTTAGTATAGGATAACCGAGCTGATCCTTGATGCCAAATAAGTCTTTTATGAGCTGCACTCCTTTTTGGTTATCTTCCTCATCTTTGGTTCTCTAGCTTCCTTTTTATCTCTTCTGCTTGGCTTTATACATATTCTGAGAGGGTATGAACTTGAAAAATGCAGGTAGAACTGGTTAGCGGCAATTCACAGGACATGATTGAAGTTCAACACATTTTGACTCTCAAACAAGATCTCTTAAGCTCGGAGCTCATATTCTCTAACTCTAAATCTTCATCCCTTCGTCTGATGGGTTCTGTCATAAGTCATTTGGCAGTGAGCACACCAGATGCAACTTATGCAGTGGGATTGGAAGGATCAAATTTCTACAGCAGGCCGCCATTTTTGTCAAATTTCAGCATTATTCCCCCAGAATCCAGCCAGAGGAATGGTTTCGATTACATGAAGTTATGGAATCCTTTTTCCGCAAAGGAAGATGATTCAAAAGGTACGGAAATAGAAGAAGATGTAGAGGGCGAAGAGGATGACAACAATAAGCACTTGACAGACAAAATGAGCAGAGTTTACACGTGTGCTCCGCGATACTTCACAATCATAGACAGGGTAAGTAATGCATCTATAGAAACTAAATATTCCTCTATTTCCTTCTGCAGTTATGTGATTGTAAAATTGCATTGGAAAAAAAGCATGGATGAGTATTTCGATAAAATTTCAAACAGGGTCACATAGTTTTATCGTAGTACGCTGTAAGAACGACACAGATTTGGCTCTGTGGGAATTGGAATGTCTGATTGGTTGATCACAGTCGCCATTGGGAGCCATCACTATCATACTCATGAGCTTAACAGAACTGACAAAATTAATCCAAATTTTGGTTGTCACCATCAATTTGCCTATTATTTCTTTCTTTGAAGCAATCCAATCTTTAACAATTTGACTTTGTTTTCCTCTTGTTTGTCGTACTTGTACTGCAAAACAGGGTAGAAGAAACTCAGTTGTAGTAGGAAGAGATGGGTTCGACGAATTGTACATGTACAGTCCTGGCTCAACTCATGAATGGTATGGCAAATATGCCTACATATGCGTTGGACAATCAGCTCTGCTTGAGCCTATAATCCTGGGTCCTGAAAGTGAATGGAGAGGCATCCAACACTTGCAGAACCCAAATCTCTAAATACAGGACAAAAACATTCAGATATGAGGAACATTCAGAAAGGAGAAACGTTGTTTGCACCTGCTTTGGGGAAAACAAGTTTTGTTAATCGTGTCATATTTCAGTTTGTTTTCTCATCTAGAGCTGTATCAAATGAAGAAAGGTATGTATAGTGAAGAGAAGCAAATTTCTTGCATTGCAGGACTACATTCGTTGCAACATACAAATTCTTGCTTCCATACACCTTGACAGTTCAATGGTTTTTGTTCAATATTGACCTGAAGCATATCACAACAATCCAGCAAAGCAACACAAGGAGCACTAACTGTTATCAAACAGACAGATTTTACCATGGCATTTCCAGTCAAAAACTACGCTAGATTTGTATGGATAGGAAGAATCCAACATCCTTTATAACTCAATGACTTCATTTCTATTAAGCACATCAGGCATCCAAATTTTCGGCGGATGACCAATACAAAAGCAATTTGGTTCTCAACTGACAATTCAATTTTCATCTGATGCATTTACCACACATACTATCCTATTTTAATTTTGATACATCAGAGTGGATGAACTAGGTGGGAACAAGGTAAATGCCATCATCATGATCATTAATCCATAATGAACAAATGAAGAGCGCAAATAGAAGAACAAACAGGCTATAGACCACTTTGGGAGGGGATTTGCAATTGTTTTTTTGAATTTCGAAGCCTTGGGATTCAATGTTTCTTCCAGGAGACACCTTCTCAGGTAATTGAAAATCAACAGCAGTGAGGATATCTTCAGTTGAGGAAACAGATTCTGAACCGACTTGGCGCTTTTCACTTCCAGTGACTAGTTTTTTGTCCCTTTTCGCCTCATAGTTCATATTAGGTGAAAGACCATTTTGATAATACTTGGATGCAGGGCTCCACTCAGAATTTTGGGAGGATAAACTTCTAAACCTTCTGATTGAATTTCCAGAAAAGTCTGCTCTCTCATCATTTGGATCCTGAAGAGAACGGATGAGCTTCCTTGGAGTTGTGAAAATCTTGATGTTGTCAACATTAATCTGAGAGCGGGACCTCTGGATTACAGAAGGGGCAACAAATGCAGAATCAATACTATCACAAAAAGAAGCACTTCAAAGATTCTAAGAATCTGTCAATCTGGTCTAGTGTCTCCATTTATGTTCTAGCAACCTCCCTAAAAGATTTTAACGATGATTTTTCCCTAGAAACCACTCATTCTTTAGTTTTAGTTTTTTATTTAAAAAACAATATTGATAAAAAATGTCCTTTCCTATGTTTAATTTCATCACTCAACTGGTCATTATGCACAAAAGACCTGAAATTGCAAGGGGAGTGAAAATATTTAGAGCACCAAGTCAAAATAGACGTCTCCAGTTCAGTGTTGCATTGTTCTAATGAGATTGTGTACTTTCACTATAGAGGAACTTCCAATTCCTAGATTGTTGGCACAGCAAAATAACCATATGTAGTTCCATAAAGGACAATTTCTGTTAGAGACTTGGAATTATATCCAGGGTACTAGGATTTATCTGACAGAATCAAGTTTATGTTCTCAAGATGTAGAGAACAGAAAACAAGACTAAAAATTTCTTCGCTTCTTTGTTCTTGGAAAGCCGAATCAAAGAACTATTTCTGCGAAGTTCCCGAAATTGTTTAAATAACCAGTGCAATTTTTTAATTTGCATATATCTTTTCTAATAGGCAAATACTTTGGTTGTACCTGAGGACTCGGAGTAGTACTTCTTGAAACTCCATTTCTTCGACTTTCCTGCAAGAATCCTGCAAATCCATCTGTGTAGTCACCTTCGCTAATGAAAGAATCATCACATTCAGAGTTTTCAATGGCACTTCCACGAGTCACCTCAGAATACAAGCCATCCTTAAGAGATACATCCACCCCACCATTCTCATACTGCCTCCAAAGTTTCCGGTTGACACTCCTTTGATCATAACTAAATTCACCAGAGAGCTGACATGGGGAAATTGGTGATTCAATCAAAGCATCGTACCCAGCAAAAGAATTCACAGTCTGTGATTCAGGTGATGCAGGTGAACGATCCCCAGAACCCCATAAATTTCTCCTACTATTATTATCTCTCCTACTGAAATTTGACCCTATGGTTGAACCCGTATCCCTATCCAATTTGGAGCCTTTATCAGAGGCTATCCTCCTAGCAGTTTGCAGAGCCTCAAAAGCAGCCCCTCTAACATAAGCCATCTGATCAGATTGGCAGTTCTCCATCTCCTCAATTACCAACCCAAGCTCTGAGAATATACTTTTTGGATCCAAACACTTCATCAAGAAATTGACCATCTGAATGGCTGATAGCCGTTTCTGAGAATTACCCTCGGCAACTCCAGCATTCAGAATCTGCAATCCTGATTGAATTAACAATCGTGCGTATGCCTCAACAATCAAACTGTTATGCTTGGCCAAAGCCATAACCAAGCCCATGTGAGAATTGGCAGGTGTGGGCTTCTCTAAAGCCCCAGCTGCTCGCTGACAAAGCTCATTCACCATCTCACCTGAAGCAAACCGCCAATTGTCAGAGTCCACAAGAGCCTTTAAGCAGAGAGCAGAACCAGAAGACAGGCTCTCTTGGCTACCCAAAAGAGAATCCGAAAGAGGCTTGCAAAGAGAGTGTATTATATGCCTCTTCCTGTCTTCTGGGGTGCTTGGGTCCATCCCATACCTTGCTATAGCTGGGACCACCTTGGAACAAGCCTGATGAAGAGGAAAAGACCCTGCACTGGAAGTTAAAGTGCTGATAATGGTGGCCATGATGTTATCAATCTGAGAGACAATTCTCGGGCCATGAACACGAGCAAGAACTTCATATAGTGAAATTGTGTACTCCCCAGATGAACAACCAGTCTCCTTTGTTTCAGATACCTGAGCAAGAAAGAGAGGAATCGCCTTCGAATCCAAGTCTTTCACATATGATTTCAGAGCTTTCATGGCAGATTTCCTGCTGTCTGCATCTTTCTCAAGGTTTTCCAACTCTCGCCGCAAAACTGGGCTTAGACTTCTACCCATTGTTTACCTGAAACAAACCCCCTTAAATATTTTTAAGCTAAAATGACTAATGTTAGGATTGAGATTAACCCCAGAAAATAGAACAAACAAGCATGAGACACAATATTTACATGGAGCTTAACGGGTGTGGGATATAACCGCACTGACTATGTACCATTTACAGAGAAAATCTTAGAATTATCAAGACGGGATCTTCAACAAATTCACGAAGTGCAAGGTGAGACCTGACATACAAACACATGCATACACATGCATACATAGATACAGTCATATATCTGGCCGGACATTATCTGAGAAATGGCTATCTAAAAAAACCTGGTAAATTGGTTTCTCCGAAATTTTCTTGCTTGATGAAAATAAATTGTGAAAATGAGTTCTTGAACAAAAACCAAAACTGGATCAACAAGATGTTACATCTTTTGTTGATTTTAGCACACAAAGACGGATAAAGGGTCTTGCTTTTTGTGACAGAAACTGAAGAAAAGAAATAAACAGTACCCATTTGGAGATCTAGGAATCTGAACTAAAGAATTGGAAATGCGCATACCATTCGAGAGTTGAGGACCAAAGGTCATACCTTTGCTGTTAAAAAGGGAAAGAAAATACAGAGTCCCGTTTTTTCTTCTTCTTCCTCCTCCTCTTGCAATAATCTTGCCTGTGATTACTTCCACGTCTATATATCTGTTGTCTCCGAAGATTGATTACATAAAGTACCAGAGATTTGAGTATAGGAACGAGTCAAATCAGAATCTGGGCAATGTAAGTACAAAAGGGTGAAGGGTTTTAGGGGCTGTATTTTCTTGCCGGAAATTCTTCGGTATTTCCTCAAGTTTACGTTCACCAGTGGATTTTCAGTCGGGGGGTGGGGGTTGATGTCTTCTTACACTGCGATAGTGCTTGTCTGATAATATTTTCCCCCTTTTCGTTTCGATTTTTTCTTCGTCGTTTGGGGTGGGGGTACGCCTCGAATTCGAATCTTTCCTTAAAATTACGCCGCTATCCCCATACTCATATTTTCCTCCAACCTACAGCTCGTTTGCCAATACTACCCCTATTGAAGGAATAAGGTGTGTTTGGCAGCCTGATTTTTGTATTTTGCGTCTTGCCGTTTTATACATTTTTATGTTTGAGAGCAGATTATAGAATGTGCTTTGCCATTGTTTTAAAAAATAAACTATAAAATGCATAATCTCGTAACGACCTCTCAATGAGCCTTTTTAGTTTTATATACAAATTACACCGTCTAAGTGTTTGTATAAATTTTCATTATAATTTGACGAAAACTTATTATAATATAGAGTTTTAATGTACTATAACTATATTGAAAGAAAAGTTTCTCATTTCAAATTTCTTTTATTGAACGTCACATTTTAGAGTTTATCAAAAAAAATTTGAACCACAAAGTGACTGCAGATTTATTCCTAGTATCTGCTAAGATATTCCATCATTGAATCACAATTAGACATCTAATTTTATTAAACACCAATATCGTCAAATTGGAAATAGAACATGATGAGTTTTTAGGGGGGAAACTCTATCGACCCTAATTCTCATCATCATTCTCTTCCTTTTCTATCTTTCTTTGTTTGATCCGAGTTCAATCTCTATTTTATTTGCCCTTTCATTATTTTTTTCTAAATGTGAGTGCTTAAGTATTTAACTTGCACACAATTATGATAGTATATATTTTCTACAAATAATTTTGCAATGCTTCTTTTATATACCGTTATTGGTTTCTTACATTAAAAAAATCAGCGGTGGGCTTGGTTGGAATATAAGGAAAGAAATAGAGGAGAAGAGATTTTTTGTCCGCCCTCGTTATGCTTGTTTCCTAATTCAAGAAGAAATTAATTTTCTTTTAATTTTACGTTACATGTACGTACTTTCTGTACTCTTTTTATTTTTGTTATATTTTTCTTTATCATTAAATAAAGTAAAATATTCTTCTCGTTGTCTTTGCAAACCCAAATATTGTAAATAATCAATGTTTCTAAGAATATCTCTTTTAATTATTTTCATTAGAGAATATCACGAAGGATATCATAAATTATACCATAAATTTCAATTTTGAAATTTAAGATCTTGACAGCTACTCCAATGTGTAATTATTAAATGTCTTCTATGTTAAAAATGGGGAATTTGGGGTTTTTGCATCGGAGCAAAAAATTCAAGATTAGATCGGCTCAAAGTCTCTTTTAACAACCATGGAGGATCTCGGAAGATTCACAAGCTATTTGAAAGATTATAATTTTATCCTTTCCCTTGTCCTGATTCTCAAGTTTCTTCCTATAAATAATTGTAGCTTTGGAGATGAAAAATAAAAAAGGCAGAAAAAATTTGTATAGATTGAGAGTTTATTTGAGAATTATTTTATAAACTCTTTTGAATATAATGAATCTCCTCTCCATAGATGCACTCACTCATTTCATGGAGAATCACATAAATCTTTGTGTAGTTCTGTAATTGTGTGTATTGGAATTTCGTTTATTGGGGCTTAATATTCTATTGCTTAAAGAGTTGGGCTCAATACTATAACTCTGTCAATTTTTTTGTTATTCTGTCAACGAGGGGTAGGGGTATTTCTGTCATTTAGAGGTTGGCTGAATAGATTTTTAGGGCGGAAAAGTTTCTGTTTTTCCCGCTCATTTTTTTTCAATTTGGGAGTATTTTTCCCGATTGGGCTCAAAGTCTCACAGCATACAGATTAGAAAAATCAAACAAAAGTCAAGAGAAACTGCAACCTCCTTTTTAATTTATCAGAGAGAATCTATAACTCATCAAGTTGATAAAGAACAACAAAAATATTATTTATAGGGTGCAGAATACTCACGACACGCGGAGTCTACATATTTGTTTATAACTTTCGTCACTTGATCATGCCGCAAAAGACTCAATCGTGTTGCCAATAAAAAATAGTCCTTTTTTAAAACATTATTGTTTGCCAATTTGCACTTAAACAATGCTAGCGACTCAAATATTTTTATGCATAAACTTACACAAATACTCATATATGTGTGGGACCTATACACACTCTGATACACAATTCAGTGTGTGTGGAGGCCCACATCATATTTGACAATATGTATAAATATTTGTGTAAAAATATTTGTGATTCTAGCATTATTGCTCTATTTAAATGAATTAGATGAGCAATGTAGGATAAAATTTAATACTCTCCCTCACGTACAACCCGTTTGGCACATAAAGGTATGTATTGAGCAGGTAAATGAAGTGATCCGAGCAGAGATTCAACCACCAAAGGTGAGGTCACCCAAGATCTATCTCTGATTCATGTAAAATTTCTCCAAGGATTCCAATCTAAAACTAATTTGTAATGTGTGGAGTAGCCTATGTATTGTAACTAAGTTTGGGATAAAGACTTGATGTTTTTCTTCTAAAAGAACTTCCAAACAAGAAAACTGTAACTACAAGGGAGAGGGAATATGGAGAGAAACAAACAAGATGGTATCACCCCAAAGGCCCAAACACCATTTTGAGTAAGCCAAAGCAAAAGGCAAGTTAGTTCCAGATTGTAGAATTGTGAAAAACCTCATGAAATATGCATTGGTTATTCATCATTTTACAGGTGATAGATCCAACTTAAAACAGTTTCCGATTGTCAAGAGGAAAACAAAGATATAAAAGGGCTCGCGAGTTGCAACCAACGACAGGATCCTTGCAGAATTGTGTTTGTAACTTACCAATCTGAGAAATCACATCTGTTTTCTCAAACCCCCACAAGAAGTAGGGGGCATCAACAGCAATGCAGTTTGGTTAAAAGGAATCATCAAAGGATGGCAACATCAGAATCATCACAGCGGAAGTTGTCTGCAGGTTGGACAATACCACTTTCCTTTGAATCTTGTCTCCGGCGTCAGCCCGACACATGAGTAGTGGAACCACTCACCTCCTTGGCACTGTCAAGATAATAAACAAGAAGGTCAGCTTGTTTCTACTAACTTTATTGTCGGATTTTTCACAATTCATATAGACAAGTTCATCTTCATCCCCTATTGGTTAATCAGATTCTACTTCATCGCAAAAACAAAAACTAAATAGCAGGTGAATTCCCATAATAAATTGCTAGAAATGCATAACCAAAGTTTCAAAAAGTATTGCAAGCCCATGCGAACACACTACCTTATGTGACCTATAAAGATATGTCTATCCAGAAATTGAAGTCCATCAGAGTCATACAAATTTAATACCACAAACGGCAAACGACACTGAGAAAGCCTCATGACCTGGTGGTCGGCTTGCACAGAAAAACAAATAGCCACAGGGAAGACATTCCATCTGTTGTTGTTGTAACCAAGGGGTCATGCATGATTATTTCCTATAAATGTTGTAAGTTGTAACCAAGTAGCCAGAGGTATGCATGATTCTTTCCTCATTTCCTGTGATAGGCGTTTATTTGCAAAGTGATTTAGTTACCTCCATCTCTCATAATTAGGTGGACAACGGTGGATGATTTGGACTGGTATATGGATTGCTTGGCATTACTAGTTTGCCATCTTGTTCTTTTACAAAAAACAAGCATCTTTGACAACATCTAAGCTATCACATGGACTTTTCTCAATATGTAACGGGCTCCTGTCGGCCACTTGACACTCGGATAGGGGTATGAGATCCGTGTCCGATATATCTGGTTGGACATTTACATAGCAAGCAAACAGAACTCCTATACGTTAAACAAATGACTCGATGTACCATATAAACATCATTTATCCGAGAAAAAAAAAAGGAATGAGAATATTATGGTGTTTCTCTGAAATGGAAATTAGAGGAATTAGACACTAAAGACACATACCAACAGCCGACAATCATACCCAATTCTATACAACATAGCATTTAAGGATTCTGCCTCAAACACTATTACACCTGAACAGTTGAAAATGTCTGTGTCACATCCTTCGATGCAAAGCGATGTTACATCGACTCTCTAAAATAAATCAAGTACACGAGTCAAACACTAGGCAGATGGGCAACGATGTGGAATTCTGGTTTTAATGTTCTATGTTGCTTTTTCTGCATGCATGCGATACTTCCCATCATACACTTGTTACATAATTGTAATTCGCGATATCATTATGGCAATATTTTGTTCCATAGTTGCTATAAAATGAGTAAAGTCTCTTTCTTGACTCTACGTTTTATAAGATACCATTTTATCCCACCAAAACGATTACAATCAAAATATGATCCTTTTCTTTTATCTCCAAGACCATGTATCCTGCAATTGGAGGTTGATGGGTCTTACCCCTCCATACACACCTCGCACCCATACCACGGTCCATGTACATAGATACAATGATAGCCAGGTAAAAATTCCACGGAGAGAGCCAAATAAAATTAAAGAAATTGAGGAAAATAGACTCACATTTTCATTGTCACACGCAATCATATCTCCAAAAGACACCTGCAAGATAAAGGCAGTTACAGCAAGTCAGTGACCTACTTTGCCAAACCAACTGACTCGGGGAGAGGGAGAGAGACAGTGGTAATACCAGCAAATTCATGTAAGAGGAGCTAACTTGTGAAAAAACTGGAAATCAAAACAGAAGTTGAACAGAGGTGAGAACCTGATGACACACGCAATAAGTAGGTTCATTTGGATCGATCGGTTGATCAGTATCAACAGGTGCAGCAAATTCCTTCTTAATGCCACCTGGAGGAGGCATGAGCTCAAAATCCCTATCACGCTCTCGGTCCCAGTCCCTTTCCCTGTAGTCAGGCCTTTTGTGTTGAGGTGTTCCGTAAAGTGATTTGCGTTTCTCTATCTTAGGGACCAAAGGTAGTGGGGGAAGAATTGCTGGCTCATCTGGTGGTATTTTTCCATCTGCAGTATTGCAAAGCTTGGTAATACAGCGACTTTTAAATTGCCAAAATAACATAGTTTTCATTGACGGCCCATTCCAATAAAAGGTCAGATAATTCTGTAGCACCCATTGCTACTGATATCTAAGGGTGCATTAATCTTTAAAGGTTTAGTGGGAATCTAGGAAACTTCAAAAGATCATATGAGCTAGTTTATTAGATAAAAAAACTGCTGTTCCGCTGTCTGCCTGGTTGGCTTTCTCATTTTTTGAATATAGTCGTATTGCAGAAGGGACATTGGGCATGTTAGAGGGTTTATTCCATCCTAGTGTTACTGCTTACAGCAATGAAATTTTGAATTGCAAGAGAGTATTAGAGAAGAATTTTCTAGACCTTGTTTTAGATCTTCTGCAAAGCTGGTCAGGTCCTCATCAAGACGCTTTATATGACTATCTATCTGCAAAAAAATTAAAAAGAAAGAAAATATCAGCTCTAACACTAAGAAAATAACAACAATTATACAGGTTCTGACCAGGATATGGGAATAAAGCATCCAAAGATGAAAAAAACCGTACTTTGGGACAATCATATATTTTATTCTCCAATCGTATGGTTGGGAAATAATGACAGCAAAAAGGCCTAGCATGATCCAAGTATATAGAATTTCTTTAATAAATACGACATGGCAATTGGAAATGTTGAAAAAATCATATCTAAACTAACTTAGAAGACCAATACATCATCCAAGTAGTAGTCCATTTAATTAAAACTAAAACACTAAGCCACACATTATTTGTTTGGAATAGTTCCATTGAGTCTCCTGCCTCCCGTAACAAAATAGAGTAGCTGAGTGTCCCTTATCTAATGACTTGTAACACTTCTCCATTGTAAGCATTACTGTATTGGCTGCTTACACGCCTACTTCTTGTATAATCTTGACCTCAGCTTTTCAGTTTTCATTCAAACAAGTTTTGTCATTGAATTGGTGCCCTAAACTTGCTGCTTTCATAGAACACAAAGGATCATATCATACACTAAGAAGGGGAATGCCAAATCAATCCATACATGGATGGTCTACATCATCCACCACCAGATTCTTATAATTAATGTTTAAAGGACAAGGGTAAAAGGGAATTGATCTACATGGTTCTTAGTTTACTATTGCATCACAGATTCATAAGTAAATTTTCTCAATCTAATAATGTGTTTCATGTATGTGTGTGTCCCAGTGTTTGAAGAGTGTCTGATTCTAGTAGGGCAGAGAAATTATAAGAGAGAGATGAACGAGCACAGTGTCTGGGAGCATACGACCAGTTTCGGTGTCCAAAATAACATGCACTTTCTTAGAAGTGTCCGTGCAAACTACTCCATGGTGGAAAGTGAAAAACAGAATGGGTAATATATGGAAAAGGCATCATATGTAGTGCACAAGAAAACAGCTGGCAACCAGTAGGGAGGTCCTAAGAGACAATCTACAGAGTCAGAGCCATAGAGGCGTTGGGCTCAAACCTCTGGAAAGTTGTAGTCCTACCTACTACTACTACTGCTACTGCTTCTACAGGGTACTACCGCAATAAAAAGGTATTGATGTGCCGCAACACAGTTGTACGAGACATGTAGTCATCACCCAGTTGTGTGATGCTTGCACATCCATCATCACCCAGATGTGTGATGCTCCCTTGATGTGTAGCTATGTGATAGGTGAGTTGTATTAGAAATGGCTCAAGACTCTACTGCATCAAAACGATTTTCCTCCTCCTACTCGCACTAAAACACAATCATCACGATCTTTGCTCTTATTGTATTAATGCTTGAGTGCAATTCGGATGGTATATTAGGTGAGGTATGCAAAGCTGTCAAACCACTAAGTAGCATAATCTAGTGGCCAACATGTTTAACACAAAAGTTAACGAATTGGAAACCAAGCACGGCGTTTCTAAGATTGTAGAGCTGGGCACACAACGAAAAGTACCGGTGCCATAATTGCAGCTTTCAACAAAAGACGCATAGAATCTAAGAATCATTAGTCCACAGAGCATAATGGAAGGAACTCTCCTAAATTGAAGCACTTTTTCCACATTCAAAGGCTTTGAGACAAGTATCCAATGCCAATCGCTGGTCTGTTAGTGAGATTAGTATTGGCTAGCTAAGCGAAGCAGGTTACTTTCGTTACGGTCTCATAGTGAGGCAGATATATACCATCACATTCGCTAGCAGAATCTTAGCATGAACCCCCTTTGCCCCTTGATGAGTAAGCTCCGTCAACCAGCTCCTCGTTGGTTGGCATCAGAAGAACAATAAATATATAACTTCCAAGGTTATGGAACAGAAATGAAGACGAAAAAACTTACAAGGTCATAAGCTTGCCGTGCCAACAAGACCTTCTCGGTACAGAGGCTTAACGCACTGTCCTGGTTTGACTCTATATCCTTTTTCATGGTGTCGAATGCCCCCAGCTCATCTTCTTCAATGTTACCTTTCCTTGAGCCTTGAGAAGCCACTCCCAAACAGTACTTAGTCTGCTGCCTCGTTTGGTTTATCATAGCTTCCACCAAATACATTTTGAGCAACATTATATTTACTAAACTAGACGAATAACCAATATTGTACCTACGATACATACATGCATATGTATGTATGTATATATATCTTATGTAGATTGAAAGTGAAGAGGAAAGGAAGCACCTTGAGAACGTTCATCGAGTTCCCTGATGGTATTAAGAAGCCTCTGGAGCTCTGCTGGCAATGTGCTTGCATCTATTTTCAGGAATTTAAAAAATTCGAACTCAAAATTACACCTTTGAATATGGCATATTAAGAAAACAGAGATGGGGAGCGAGAAGGAATTGTGGTGGGCATTTCAGAGGAACTTACACTCCAAATAGTCATCGACGAAGACTCCGGTTCTAGCGATCGCCATGGCGTTGGAGCTGAGTGGTGCCTTCTTCTAGCGTTAGGGTTCCCAATTCAGTTTGCGAGGGAAGAGAATAGAAAACGACGTCGTTTTTAACTTGTCCGTAGTCAATTTTCCTTGTCAGCATCAATTCTTTTACCCCCCAAAAGCTCCAAAGATGTTCCCGTGGACCGTTGCGAAGAAGCAGAGAAGCTCTGGGTGTAAACTGTAGTGATATCCTTCGTATATGCATATATAGTTATATATATGTATATATGTGTGTGTGTGTGTGTAGAGAGAGAGAGAGAGAGAGAGCTGTGTGGCAATGACAATTAGCGGAGAAAGAAACAGAGCATGCTGTGCGCCCGATGGGGAGTAATGAGTTCCAGTAGGCGTTGATGGTAACTCGAATCCAAGAATTCATGGTTCCTACCCCTATTTCTCCTGGTGGGTCCTTCTCAAATTCCTTGCTTCATTACTTTCCCCATAAGATTACCATAAAATTTCAAAAGGTAATTCTTTCTCCTCCTCCAATTTTTGCTACGAAACCCGAAATTGTTGATTTCATATGCAAACCAAACTGTAACTGTAACTGTTGTTGTTTTTTTGTTTAATGAATGAAAATTGTGGATTGTTGCAGTACTTATGTGGAAGAGTGCGTAGATGGAACTGTGCTGCCTTCGGCAACATAGCTGTTGCCCGAGCTCTCGATGACTTCCCAGTTGAAGAACATGAAAGAGATTCAATCAGCATGTCCAGAGCAAAGGTACCTGATTTCCTTAACTCGGTGGAGCATCGAGGTATACAGGCAAATCATCAGACCTACCTCTTGCTCTTAGACGGATGTCTCAAGTCTGGGTCCTTAACTGATGCTAAGAAGCTTCATGGGAGGATCTTGAAATCTGGGTTTGATGTGGAGCATGCAATTAGTTGGCGGCTTGTGGATGTTTACGCTACTCTTGGCGTTTTAGATGATGCAGTGCAGCTATTTGGCAATGTGCCTGATTTAGGAGTATCTAACTGGAAAGTTCTAATCTCTGATTTTGCTGGAAAGAAACTGACTAGTCGAATGTTGAGGCTATTTTCGCGAATGATAAAAGAAAATGAGACTCCAGATGAAACCACATTGGCACAAATTCTAAGGGCATGCATTGGTGATAAATTTGCCTTCTGGTATGTCAAACAGATCCATGCTAAGATTATTCATCTTGGTTTTGGTGCTAGTCCTCTTGTTTGTAATCCTTTAATCGACTTGTATACGAAGAGTGGGTTTGTGGATTACGCTAAACGAGTTTTCGGAAAATTATCTTGGAGGGATAGTGTCTCTTGGGTTGCTATGCTATCTGGTTTATCACAGAATGGATGTGAAGAAGAAGCAATCCTCTTATTCCATGAGATGCACAGATCAGAAATAGTTCTTACTCCATATGTCTTGTCTAGTGTTATAAGTGCCTGCACGAAAATAAAGTTATTCGCACTAGGAGAGCAGCTTCATGCCCTTGTTTTGAAAAGGGAACTTGCATCCGACACTTACGTTTGTAATGCACTTGTCGGCCTATATTCCCGCGGTGAGGACTTTATATCTGCGGAACAAATTTTCAGCAGAATGGAGTCCAGGGATGAGGTTTCATATAATACACTCATCTCAGGGCTTTCTCAGCATGGATTTAGTGAGAGAGCTCTCAAGATGTTTGAGAAAATGCAGCTTCGTCATTTGAAACCTGACTGTGTTACCATTGCAAGCGTTGTGAGTGCGTGTGCATCAGTGGGGGCTCTTCATAAGGGAAAACAACTCCACTCATATGCAGTAAAGGCTGGCATCTGTACGGATGTCATTATTGAAGGTTCTCTCCTTGACCTTTATGTGAAATGTTCAGATGTTGAAGCTGCACGTGAATTCTTCCTCTCAGCTCGGAAAGAAAATATTGTTTTGTGGAACGTGATGCTAGTGGCTTATGGGCAGATAGGTGATCTGAGTGAGTCATTTCAGATATTCTCGAAGTTGCAGATTGAAGGCTTGAGACCTAATCAATACACCTATCCAAGTATATTGAGAACCTGCACATCTGTGGGAGCTCTAGATCTGGGAGAGCAGATCCATTCCCAAGTCATAAAGACTGGTTTTCATCCAAATGTCTATGCTTGTAGTGTGCTTATAGATATGTATGCTAAGCTTGGGAAACTGGATTCCGCCCAGAAGATCCTCAGACGGATCAATGAGGAAGATGTTGTCTCTTGGACAGCTATGATTGCTGGATACCTTCAGCATGATCTGTTTGTTGAAGCCCTTAAACTTTTTGAAGAAATGGAAGGCCAAGGGATCCGATCAGATAATATAGGATTCTCAAGTGCAATAAGTGCATGTGCTGGAATCCGGGCAATAAATCAAGGACAACAAATTCATGCTCAGTCAATTGTCTCCGGTTATGCACTAGATCTTTCAATTGGAAATGCACTTGTTTGTCTTTATGCTAGATGTGGTAGAACTGAAGATGCATACTTAGCATTTGACAATATTGGTGATAAAGATAACATTTCCTGGAACGGACTGGTCTCAGGATTTGCACAGAGTGGGAATTGTGAGGAAGCACTTAAGGTGTTCTCTCGAATGAATCACTCCGGAGTTGAAGCCAATATGTTCGCCTTTAGTTCTGCAGTTAGTGCTGCTGCTAATACAGCAAATATAAAACAAGGAAAGCAGATTCATGCTACGATTATAAAAATGGGGTATGATGTAGAAACTGAGGCGTCCAATATCTTGATCACGTTGTATGCCAAGTGTGGGAGCCTTGATGATGCTAAGAGAGAGTTTATTGACATGCCCGAGAAAAATGAAGTTTCTTGGAATGCCATGATTGCAGGTTATTCGCAACATGGATGTGGTATGGAAGCAATTGAACTCTTTGAGCAAATGAAATTGCTTGGTGTGATGCCAAATGATGTCACCTATGTGAGTGTTTTATCAGCCTGTAGCCATGTGGGGTTGGTAGATAAGGGGCTCAGCTACTTTAAATCAATGAGTGAAGAACATGGCCTTGTGCCAAAACTGGAACATTATGCGTGTGCTGTTGATATTCTTGGACGGGCTGGCTTTCTGTGCCGTGCGAGAGAATTTATAGAGGCGATGCCAATTGAACCAGATGCCATGATATGGAGGACCCTGTTAAGTGCTTGTACAGTGCATAAGAATATGGAAATTGGGGAATCCGTGGCCAGTTGTCTTCTGAAACTGGAACCTGAAGACTCAGCGAATTATGTTCTCCTGTCAAATATGTATGCAGTTGCAGGGAAATGGGACCGTAGGGATCAGATGAGACATATGATGAAGGACAGAGGTGTAAAGAAAGAACCTGGTCAAAGCTGGATTGAGGTTAAGAATTCGATTCATGCATTCTTTGTTGGCGACCACCTCCACCCATTAGCGGATAAGATATATGAGTTCTTAGAGGATCTGAACAAACGAGCAGTTGCCATTGGTTATGCACAAGACCGTTCTAGCCTCTTGCATGATATAGAGCAGGGGAAGAAAGATCCAACAGTATACACACACAGTGAAAAACTGGCTATTGCTTTTGGACTCCTAAGTTTGTCTAATGAACTGCCCATACGCGTGATTAAGAATCTTCGTGTCTGTAATGATTGCCATAACTGGATTAAGTTTGTGTCGAACATCTCAAATCGGACCATTATAGTCCGAGATGCATATCGTTTTCATCATTTTGAAGATGGTGTCTGTTCATGCAAAGATTTCTGGTAATTGAAACTTTGAGGATGTGATCATAGAGAAAACTGAATCATTTTGGGGGTCCAAAGGCTCAAAATTACAACTTAGCCTTCAAGGACTAAAAAGCCTCTCTTCCGGATACTTGTCCGAGGGTATGCAGTTTTTTCTTCGGCCTCAGCTTATATTTATATGTTTATTTTGTATACTGTGATTTTGGGCGCATGTACTATATGATGACATGTGCATCTAAAGACCATTTCCTGTATTTTGGGGTCTTGTCCATGTAAAACCTGCAATTCTTTCCTTTTTCCTCCCATTCTCTCTCCTAAGTTTATTAGGTGACCTCAGCTCACGGAAGTATGTTTCTTTGGTTCCTTCACCAGTTTTACACGTTCTCTTTTTATTTGCTTGTATAACATGAAGGAATTGAACACACCAGGGATTCCATTTGATGAGATTCCTTTGCTTGCTTGTTCTCTGAATTTTCTACTGACATCAAAAGCTATCGAAAATTATCTTGGGGAACTCCAGTTTTGATTGTGGTATTATTTATAGGCCAGAGATGGTTCTCTTAAAATTATGGTTGCATAGATGATGAAACTGTAAAAAAAGGAACTGATTTCTTGCAACTTACAGTCCGGGCCTATCTCAGCCATGGAGCTGTGCAAGACATTCTGACTAGAATGCTGTTGAAACAAGCATGTTCATCCTAGTTGCAGGTACAGTTTCTTTGTCAAACACTCTAGAGCTCTACTTCATTACTCTCATCTTTTCCTGTAAATCCCATTTAATCCTGTTATGATAGATATGTGTTCTTGTTTCTTTGGACTGAGCAATCCTGTTTAGAAGCCATAACTTTCTTTTTGGTTGCAGTCCATGTCCAATGCCGGCTTGACTAGCTCAAGACTGAACCACTGGATATTGAAGATGGGATTTGATTTGGATGAAAAGTTCAAAAAGGCTTCATACTGAAGCTTCAGACTAGTTTGCTTTCTGTGCTTTATTTTAACGAACTGCCCATCAGCCATATAGAAATGTCAGTGCGGTAGATGCTGACAGCCCAGTTCACATGCTTATCTGTAAGCTTTTTCTTCCATATGCTTAGGTGCTTCTAGTTGATTTGCACTCATGGTTGTGGTTTAAAATGTGATTTTTAGAAAATTTATGTTCCGTTGGGGAGCTCCCCGCTACCCACTCGTATAGCCCCTCCTACACGTACAGCTACTAGCACCCGCAGGATTGTAATCCCACTCATGAAACAAGCAAGCTAGGGGTTCCATAAAAAGAGGGCGCTTTACCTGAGTTGTCTTCCTGCTTTGTCTGAGAGTCCATAGTAAGAATCAAACTTCAGTCAATCTAAAAATCCACGGAACCGTCGTAATTTCCTCCACAGGTTTTCCAAGTCATCGGTAATTCGCTAGATTTCAATTCTTCATTTAGGAAAGCATTATGAATAGATTACCAATTATTCTAACTTGCAAACCACATTGTTTTACATTTGGGTTATAGGCTTATAGCCCCTTTGAACAACCCTTTGGTAACTTTTGTCGTCTAAGAATGAATGTTTTTTAAGGAAGGAAAGATTCATCAAGAACCAGAGTCTTGTTCTAATTCAATCCCCTAGATTTAACCACCAGAGTGCTCCATAGTAACTGTTAGGGAGCGGGGAATCTCACACGCACACACAATATAACAAAAAAACTCTCGGATGAGGAGTGTTAATCAAACCTCAACTCCCCCTCTCTCACGCATTGTATTGATTATCCTCTCCTCTGCCTTTTGCCACTCACAACATTCTCAGTACATGTGATGTATATACAGCCACAAGAGAGGGAATAAGCCAAAGATCAGTAAATGTTTAAGCACGCGTGATTTTCCAGGATTTCACCAAATCTACAGTAACTGGTTTATGTCAAGCTTCTTTGTAGTTTCTATCTAGTCTCACGCCACTTCAAACTCTTGAGATCTGCTATTATAGTTCAGTAAGATTTTACAATGACAAAGAATATAGGCTAGAGTTGCTTTCCCGGATGAAAAGGGTATGGTGGAATCTCCGAACAAACACTACGAATCTGTATGCTTGTGCTTTCCGGGAAGGAGCTCAGATTCTCACAGCATATAAATTTGCTCAGACTATAGGTCTTTTGCCGTATACCTACCTTTGTAGTATGCCTATCCTTTGCTGCGTTCCCTACACTTTGTGCTCTAAAATGGACCAAGTTTTGCATATTAACGTTTATATTGACCTTCTATTTTGGTTACTACATAGTTAATTTGATTTCTTTTTGGTTTCTGTGTTACTACTACTGGCTGCCGCCTGACCACTTCAGCATGGTATCCATTATTTATTTTTTATGAGTAAACAATAAGCTTAAAATCATGAAATCTTGTGGTCTGCTAATAGTTTCATCGACACTATATAGTTCGTATGAGTCCTTCAAGTTTATCTTTTTGCATAATTTATATAAGCTGGTATACACGATTCACAGGTTTGAAGTTTTAGTCTAAATTTGTTATGGGAATGTAAAGGCAGAGCATGAAGCTGTCGATGCTGCTGCTGCACCAGACTAAATTCTCTCTCTGTCAGTTTGATTGGTTTGGTTAGTTAGCAACTACTGTTTAGTTATATGATTGTAATGTTTAGATTATCTCCTTTGCTCATGTAATTGTTTGGTAATCTTTCTGCTCGGGAGCTGGTCGAACATAAACAAAAGAGATGTACATATACTGAGTTGCTTCCATTGTACGCGATTAAGAAAAGAAAGAGAGATTGCTTTCGGTACGAGAGATTAGGATTTCAGTTCTACAATCCATTCTCGTTTTGGTTTGATCAAATTCATCAAATGTTTTGGGGAGTGTTTGAATTAAGTATTGCTTTTATCTTGGTTGTGGATATAGCATTATTATGGTTGATGTTGGAATGAAGCAAATAGTGTTGATTGATGGGTGCATTGAGGTTTAGGTATCTGTGGTATACGCTCAATTAGCTGATAAATGGGAACGATGATGCAGGTCTGGAATGATGCAGACGGTCTTAGTAGGCAACTTTTAGCTAATTCCTAACCTGAGGACTTGACTCAGTGGTCAAGCCTTTAAAACTAAAAAATTTGCTTCGTTCTAAGGTCTCGTGTTCGAATTTTTCCATGCCTATTAACTCTTGCAGGACAAGTCTATGAGAAATTTTGTCCTTACTTTAATCAGGGTCTCCATGAATGTATAGTAAGATTACTTCCTGATCAGAGATCAGCTGAAGAGCACGTAAGTTCTTCTGAACACGTTGAGTTAGTAGAATAAAACTATAAGGTAAACCAGACTTTAACTACTAGAGCTTAGAATGGTCATATTTATAAGAGTGTCACGTGCCATCATAGTGTTTATCTATTGGAGCTTAGGAAAAAAAATATAAGATTAATATAGTCATATCTATGGAGAGTGACTTTATGTGAGCAAAGCTTTATGAGTGGCATCATGGAGAATAAAATTTAGAAAAATCATAATGTTTGTAGAGCCACGGGGGATAATTCTTAAGAGTGCTACATGGCACCATAGAAAAAAGGATTTAGTCAAGTTTTATTTAATTTATTCTCGTTTATTGTTTTATTTTCTACAATTAGTTTTAAATTTTATTTCGAAAAACACTTGTAACCTCAAGTTACAATCAGACAAGAATCTTTCGTCACGAAAATGACAATTTTTTACAAATATGTTAAATTTTAAAATTATTTGGAATATAATAAAAGAGAGACGATCTCTTTAAATAAACTCAATGACACCATGAACAAATCAAATCTTGTATAATTTTAAAATTTCTTAAATTCTGCAAATAAAATGTGAAAAATAAAAGTCTTCCTAATAACTTCAATTTAGCATTAAAGATTTGTTTAGTCAAATGGGGTAGATATTGAAAAAATTATAACAAAGTAAACAAAATAATACAACAATAATGTAGTTATATATATATATATATATATATATATATAGACACACACATACAGTATTTCAAGGTGATTTTTTTTATGAGAAGAGCTATGAAGAGAAGAATTTAGGCAAATCGTAATATATAATTTAAAATTTATATTATGTATATTTAGGCATTTCCCGCTATAGTTCTCAGAGCCACATGGCAGCATGTAAACAAAGATTTAGTCAAATCTTTATTAGTCCCATCCAATAAATTGTTTATAAACACGACAAGAATCTTTTATTAAAAATAAGAACAATTCTTTTAGAAAAATGTTAAATTCAAATATTATCATAAATATAAAAATAAAATAGCTGCTCTCTCCACTAACGATAACACCTTGAACAAAAAGATTTAGTCAAAATATATGTAATATAAATTTTAAAAATATGCAAATGAATAATATAATGATAATATTCTAAGTACACATATACACAGGTTTCTACATTAAAGAAAAAATAATGAATAGTAAAGACAAAATTTATTTTACATATTTTGTTTTCTAGCTTTTAATAAAAAAAAAAAAACTATTAACTCATTCAAAGGTGATGTTGACTATTTTATGAAAGGGATTTAAATAGGAACTACATTTTAAATAGGAATTTTTTATAATTTTTAAACATAATTTTATAATTTTTAAATTTTTTTCGTCGAGACGAATTTATAAACTCTAAAAAGTTAATGCAAACATTATAAATACAAAAAATAAAATTAAATAGAGTAAATTAAATTAGAGTCTTATTTACCTTTACAATGTAGGGTTTCATCCCATATAACTTTTCAACTTATGTTTTCATCCCATTTTTACATGGTTTGATATTTTTGCCCTAATTTTTAAATGTTAGTTTACCCTCTTATCCCTTTTTAAGTCAGAACATCTATTCTTAATTTGGTATGTTTATAATCGTAGCAATAAATTTGGCTAAAATTATGGAATTAAATAGGGTAACAAATGGTAACTGAAAAATGAATTAATTTGTCAGAAGATTTCATGTCTATGCTACAGAATATTGTATTTGTTGAAATCTTTAATTGACTGGAATCTTTGACTAAATATTTGATTTTCCAGTTAAACTTAATGGTTCACTGGAATCTTTATCATATTTTCGAATTTTTTTAAACAAAATCTTATAAAATCTTAGTGATTTATTTTGTTCTTATATTACTCATCAGGTATTATATAGACCCGTAACTTTTATATTTTTCGTCACCGAAAATTGAGTGATTGGAGTTAGGACGAATATTTCATTGTCAAACCTAAAGAATTTTTTTCGAAAATTATTCGGATTACACGGTGAGTGAAGAATCTTTTTATTTTGTCTTTTTTAGTTTGTAGTATCCGTTTTGAGTATGTGGATTCTACATGATATGCTGGATCTTTTCTGGATGATCTGAAATTTACCATAATCTGTCGATGGTCGACTCTTTTGTTGTAGTATCAATTTTAAGCATAGAAAATTTACCATATGCAAATTGATCATAACCAAATAGTTGTAGAAATTTACCATAATCATGTAAATATACCATTATACGTAAGTTACTATTGCAAAATATAGTAAAGTGTCCGTGAGTGTGGAAAATTTACCATATGAAAATGAACCATCGCCCAAGAGTTGTAGAAATTTACCATAATGATACAAATATACCATGACACGTAAGTTATTATAGGAAAATATAGTAAATTATCTGTGATATGCAAATTAACCATGATATACAAATTGACCATCACTAAAAATTTAAAACACATAAAATTATAAAAGAATTTATAATAATGATAAACTAAATTAACCATCACAAAATACAGAAATATGTACTTTTTTTTAGTAGTTATAGCGTAAGAAATAGACTGAATTTAGACTAATAAGGAAATGTTTGAATTAATCATTTTTTCTTAGGGATAAAAATGCTGGAATTGGAGTAAATAAATTTTGAAGGTAATTCGGGTATTTTTTAAAAAATAGTATAAAAAATTAACCTTCAAAAGTGTATAGGATAAAACATTAATCGGTTGAGTGTTTCTAAAACGATTTTTAAAAAAAAAATTCTAAGATGTTGTTTGGTGTAAGGTTTCAGAAAAAAAATTTCAACATTTTCGAGGTGCTCTCTCTCTCTCTCTTCTCTTATAGAGAGATGGATGTTATTTGGAAAAAAAATAAAAATATTTGAGAAAAAATTTCCCAAATAAGTTCTCAAAAAGTTTTCAGAATTTTCAACCGAACACAGTCTAAGTATCTCTTATAAATAGGACTAAACAATAAGTATCCTAATAAATAAAGACAAATAAATAAATAAATTAGTTAACCTGCCATTTTCACCTATGGGTTGACATTTTCATTCAGGGAAAGTATGTGTACACAGATCGGACACAAATATGTTCGGCATCATCAGATGCACGTGGGACTTTTAATAATTTAAAGATTTTACGTGTATCTGATGATACCGAACACATTTATGTTTGTAAAATTTATGTTCTTAGTATTATTCTTTCATTCACGACCCATGTAAGCAGTGACTAAACAATAAGTACCCTAATAAATAATGACAAATAAATAAATTAATTAATTAACCGGCCATTTTCACCTATGGGTTGACATTTTCATTCACGACCCATGTAAGCAGTGACATCATCATTAGGTGGGCCACTGTAACGTTGAACCCGTCAAACCACCGCGCACCAATACCTATCAAGTTTGTTTAAAACTCTGTTAATACTAAACGCATCAGGACATTGGGATCACTCTCTCTCTCTCTCTCTCTCTCGGTACCATGGCTGGGAAAACCACCAAGGAAAACCCATCATCATCCCCTTCCCTTCCACTCCACGGCCGGGTGGCAATAATAACCGGTGGCTCTCGTGGTATTGGCCGTGCCATTACACTCCATCTCCGATCCCTCGGTGCCAAAGTCGTCATCAATTATGCTTCAACCTCCAACCAAGCTGACCTCTTCGCATCCGAGCTCAACTCCTCGGCCAATTCTTCTTCCCCAGTAGCCATAGCAGTCCGTGCAGATGTATCAAACCCAGATCAGGTCAAAACACTCTTCGATCGGGCAGAGGAAGAGTTTGGGTGCCGAGCTCATATCTTGGTCAACTGTGCAGGTGTGCTAGATCCAAAATACCCCACCCTAGCCAATACAACAGTAGAAGTCTGGGACAACACATTCAATATCAACACCAAAGGTGCTTTCCTGTGTTGTCGAGAGGCAACTAATCGGTTGACCCGTGGAGGGGGAGGAAGAATCATTATGATAACGTCGTCGGTTGTTGGGAGCCTGCCACCTGGGTACGCAGCTTATACAGCTTCCAAGGCAGCCGTGGAGACCATGATCAAGACTGTGGCTAAGGAGTTGAAGGGCTTGGGGATTACTGCCAACTGCGTTGCGCCGGGGCCTGTGGCAACAGAGTTGTTCTTCGCGGGGAAGACGGAGGAGATGGTGAAGAGAGTGGTAGATGCCTGCCCGCTGGGGAGACTGGGTGAGGCTGAGGATATATCTGGGGTTGTTGGCTTCTTGGCTGGTGATGCTGGGGAGTGGATCAATGGCCAGATAATTCGTGCCAACGGTGGATTTATAGTTTAGCTTTCTTGCCTGTAGCCTGTTTTTTTATCAACGAAGTCTACAAATACATACTCTCGTGAATTTAAAATTTGAATATATCATGTGTTTAGATTCGTTAGATGTATCATAGGGGGTCTTTAATTCTTTTGTAGACCCAACGAGTATTGAACAATTTCAAATACATCTGGCTTCAGATCGCATGAAAATTTTTGTTCATAAACTCTTTTTTTTCTATTTCTCTTTAATTTTTGCTTTTTTCCTACTTCTGTGCGTCTTTTTCCTTCTCTAAGTCTTCACAGACCTCCCCCGAGGTATGAGATATTCATTTGACCTCTCTTGCTGTTGAAATTATTATGTAGTTATCTTAAGGACTGTTAAATTCAGTCAAACCTCGATGTTAGTTAAGTTATTGAAAGCTAAAGTTTGAAATTCTTTTAATAAAATAATTAATTGTAACATAATTCCTATATATTACTTTCAAAATAACTTATGTTAATTAAAAGAGGTAACTTATGTTAATTAAAAGAGGTAAAAGAAATTTCTCAAACTTTAGGAGAGGTGAGTGTATGAATTAGAAATCTCATGAGAGCTGAAGAAAACGTTTCTGTGTTGTTCTAAAAATATATATTCACCTTTGTCTCCTTCAAGTTTAGTGGTCTTCTACTCTGTATATATCCTTTTCAATTAATTTGTGTAAAATATATTTTTCTCCGTGCGGGGAGAACCTTCACTTCTCTAGGGGCGTCTTTTAATTCTATTAGGTGGCGCAGCGTGGAGGCATGGTGGAAGTCAAGCCCGCACAATATACTATAACAAAAAAGGGACACACAAAAATGTCACTAAAGATATGATTTTTGTCGCCTATTGTCTTTGGCGACATAGAATGATGATATCACAACATGTGTCGGTAAAGGTCAAGGGTGACAATATTATGACGTTGTCGCGAAAAGATGTCTGACAAAACTGTGGTATCAAACGAGTGTTGTCAGTAAAACTACTTACTGCGACTGAAATATATATGTCACCAAAAGGCTTTGTAAGGTGAAAATACAATAGCAACAATCTATTTTGTCACTAAAAGTAATACTTCTGCGACACTGGTCATTTCTTCTGTGATATCAATTTATCAACAAAAGTAAAAAATCAAATATTATTGTCACCTGCTTTCAAATTTTTAGATGTCTATATATATGAAAAAACATATTCAACCATAACAAAAGATTATATACCGCAAAGAAATTTTTTATATATTCCAAAATATTCAACAATCCGAAGTCATCATCCATTAACACAAACTCCTCAAATAACAAACATTCAAAATATCATTGTCATGCATATTATTTCAAAATGACGAAACATCCGTAAATAGTGTACTAACTAACAAAAACTAACTTAAAATTTGTATAGATTAAATCTTCAAGTGCCAAAAGTCTTCAAGTCCATCTCATCATTCACCTATAAAAAGTGAAAATTAAAGAAAAACACAATTATTTAATAGGATATCAAGCAAACAACTCAAAATTGAAAATCTATTTTCTTTTAATTAATTATTCTAATTGTGATAGGATCAGATTTTCACATTGTCATCAAGTTTTATTCGTTAAGAGCGAGGTGGTCGGGCCATCTCTCCTTTTATAAGAAGCACAAGTAGTTAAACAAAGGTGGTGTGTCCATGTTCATATTTGTACCTGGCATGCATCCGACAATGAATAATTTATTATTTTTATACGCGTACTTATGTTAAGTACATAAATCCCTTCACATGCTATGCATAAAATATTGAAGCAAGAAAATTGCGTACTTTCCACAACTTTAGAAAATTACTTTCCATAACTTAAGAGACATGGGTTCACTTTTCGATTGAAAATTTGTAAAACCAGTATGAAGGAGTGTGCATTTGTCACCACACCTGACAACTATCGCCATCCACAAGATCACCTGCAGCAATTCTACGCTCATACTCAACCAGAGGCTGATCAGCTCTGCTTAAATCTGAGATCAAATCAAATGGGAAAAAGCAAAAACGTGAACATTAATGTGTTGAAGTTATCGTCACTAGATTGAAAAAAGGAAGAAAATCATCATAACAAGACAACCTTCACTTGTTACTTTAGCAATATCAGCAAACAGAGCTCTAGAAATCCTATGGGAGGGATGAGTTGTTAATTTCAGCATTGTGGGAGAGGTTCTAGGTGGACACCAGAACTTCTGTTGGCCAAATAGTATTGTCTTCTCCCAAAAACTACTTGAGATACTTATCTCCTTGATGCCGAAAAGCTGATCGAAATTGTCAAACATTGCGAAAAACAGTTCACATCTTCAAAATGGGACTCTGGAAACTCAAAAGGAATCAATCAACATGCACCACAGTGAAAGAACCCAATTCAATAAGTCATAAACTTGAGCTTTAGTATAGTAATCAAAACTTTTATAGCACATAGGATAAAGAACTAAAATTGAAGGCATGTTGAATTAAGAACTAAAATGTATGATCCAAGTCTAGATCAGCGATAGTTGTAAACTTGCAGCTAGATTAGGAAGACCCAATAGAAATTTCCACAAATTAACCAAGTACATCAAAGTAAAAATACATACACTTCTATTGTTCTTGACTTATTGCCGTTCTAAAAATCTAACCATAATTAATAGTTCGAGTCTTGCTCTACTCTCACTATAACGCCCTACTTCTTAGCAACGTTAAAAGAACTAGGTCTCTAAATATATACAAATGAGTTCAAAAAAATACACAAATGGTGGCCCTAAAACCAATTAAGAAGAAAAAAATACAATGATGATCTCTCTCTAAAAATAATAATATCTTCAAATACTCCAATCTGATTCTCACTAAATCTGCTCCAATACTTGAAAAAAATATTAAACAACGGGAAGCATATTATACGATAGGAAGAATCAAGGGCTTGAATAAAGTAGGATCAATAAACAAAGATCACAAGTCAAAGCGAATTAATTTTCAATAATGTCCATAACCAATCAAAAACAGATCTCGTATTCGGGTCATCTTAGTAACATGTCAAGCATCATCCAGCAAAAAACAATTCAATAAGTATGCGTCACTCGGGCCCGCATAATAGTATACTTGATTCCATGACGGACAATCAATCATAACAACTAATTTACTATGACCTAGTAGGCTTTCACATGTACTAATTAGATCCATGATAATCAATCATGCAATTTTTTTTTTTTTTTGAAAAGCAAAGGAATTATATTAAAAAGAAAAGAGATACACCATACAAGCTTTTGGGTGTAGTTGGTGAGAAACCAACTCAACCCATTAAAGCAGAAACCAGACTGCTGAACCCCTAAGAAAAAAACAACAGAAACCTAAACCACACAAACAACGGGGAAGCCCACCTCCGATCGTGATCAGACTACTGTACCATGATTTGATAAACAAAATTCAACAATAATTTTCAAAATGATCAAAGAAGTACAAATATTTGATATGAATAAAATTATTTAGAGATTAAAAGCGTATAGTATGACGATGAGAATGCATGACGATGTCATATTTATAGGGTTGGGCGAACCAAGGGTTGGGGTGTGAAAGTCAAAAGGCTCAGACGAACTTGATTAGGAAAGAAAGAGTCATGTTTGGGTACAAAGGGAGAATATTTAAGGATTAAGTTTTCTCAGGTGAGATGAATGTCGGATTTCAAAAGTCTTCAAAAGATACGATTGTAATAAATAAGGTTATGAAATAAAGAGGTTAGGGAGAAAAACGAGGGATTGAATGCCAAGGGTTAGAGGAAAATCCAAGGATTTTAGCGAATCTGGTTAAGAAAAATGGCTAGGGCTACGAAATGATGAACTTAATTTCTGGGTTTTCAATGTTCATGGATAAGAACAAGAATTGAAGAGTTAATTAGGTAAAAAAGAATAACAAGAAAATGATCCGATGTTACTCGCTATACCATCATACTTGTGCCCTAGAAATTTATGGCGTTCGATCGAATAACTAAACTAACTATTATCAAATTAACCATGAAATACAAAAAGAATTTCAATAAATGATTCAAAATATTTAAAAAGTCGGGTCGTTACACTCACTGCAAGATTACAAATAGCCACTTAGAATTGAACCAATTAAAAAAGAAAAATTATCAAAGCATAATTCCATCCACTTTTATTCCTTTTTGGAAATAAAATGGACTTTTTTTGGGGGAAATAGAAGGGAATTAAAAGGCAAACAAAAGAGTTGAGAGTTTGTTAAACATAAAGGAAGTGCATCAAAATCCATAGAAGTATTCAAACTATTCTCACTACAACAAAAATTAGTTTTCCCTACATTTCCT
>JABCMJ010015413.1:9182-32001 GCA_014822125.1 Arbutus unedo
CCCCCCCCCCCCCCCCCCCCCCCCAACAAAATAGGGAAGCTGTGATTCTCTATCTGGCTCTGAAATGTACAATGTACTCGTTGACAAAAAATACAGGCTAATCTTTTGTTCTTTTTGGAAAATAGACTATTTGAAATTCAGTTTATGTGATCTTTAGATTATATGAAATTCAGTTTATGTGGTCTTCTGGAAGATAGTTTGGACTTGTTCTCGGCACGACATTTAGATTAAAAATTCTGTATTGAAAGTAAGTTCATTCGATTCTGCGGTCGGCTCGTTTGATAGGCTATTGGTAGCTCAATAATAGGACACGACCCATTGTGCATAGGCTCTAAGGGGTCCCAACCAAGCCGGGATAGTTCAATGTTCACACCATCTATGGGCCATCTAAGATATAGCAACACAATTCTGTACTCTTTTTGTTCGAACTAGTTGCATAATGTTAGTTTTGGTGACTGCTTCGGTCTCTACATTATTTTCCTTCTGAAGGAACTTTTGTGCATTTTAGTTCATAACTTTTTGTCGCATTTTATTAGTCAAATAAGGACAACATTGTTAGTTATACGCATGTTTGAGAACAAAGGGATATCCACGTGGTGAGGCTGTCCCTTTTATCAATTTGGAGCATGAAACACTGCAGAAAATTATGGTTGGAACCTTTAATGAGCACTTCTTGGTGTTTGAAAAAATCAGGAGGAAGTCTAATCATCTCGAATGAGAAGTTAGGAGATGAGGAACAAGTCAGCTAAGGGAGGATTTCAACAAAAAGACGAACACCCATGGAGTAAAAGGTACACTATAATTTGTTATTGCAAGTATTATATTTAGAGTTTTTTTTTAATCGAGTGTTGACTTAATCATCGAAATGCCTTCTTGCTGACTAAAGTGGAGAGGTTCTTTGGCGGTTTTTGTTCTTAAAGAGATTAGGTTTAGGCGAGTCAGACTACTAGTATGTTCAACCACAATTGAATAATTAACTTTCCCGGTAAGAAGTTTTGCCCACTCACAATTGACGTCGTCTGAAAAAAGTAAAAATCTCGTGGAAAACACTCCAGATGATTAGGCTAGGAAGCGGACAAAAGACAAGTCTAGATTCAAATCCCCACGGCTGGCCCAAAGAAGGGGTGGCCAGGTTCAAGACATCCAATTGGACGGGAGGAGGTCTCGTTCTAATGGGAATGACAGTACCAAATCCACAGAGAGGTCCAAGAGGGACTAGAAAATATAGCCAAGGCTGTGAAGGAGGTAATGCGGTATAAAATATTTAGAACATGAGCTCTCTGAGCAAGACAAGGAGATGATGGACCTGAGAAAGGCCCTGGGAGAGGTAATGAAAGAGACTTTTACTCGTTTTTTGGGGTTCAAGATGTCTCGACATATTTATATGGGATTCAAATGGATCATTGTATTGTTATTCAAATAAATTTACAACAATTTGTGTATTATCACTTTATAGAGTGATGGTTAAAAGCCAAGTAATTAAAACAGCATGTTTCAACAAATTCTTGTTAAAAAAAAAAACTGAAATACTCAAATTAAGAATATATGTATCAACTCTTATTGAAACCTGGTTAAGAATATAGTTTTAAAAAATAGATATCATGACAAAGTAATTCAACGTTATGTTTATAGTATAATAACTTAATAAGAATTAAAATTATGAATTATAAAGAATTTATTCAGGTTGGGTTTGGGAAAGTAATGAGGTAGGGTAATTTAATACCAACCCAAAGCCAAAGCCAAAGCCAAATCCAAAAAGTTCATTATTTCTTCTCCAAACCCAAAAAATATTGAAAAACGCCCCAATTGTGATGGGGACGGATGGGTATGGAGCGAATCTTGTTGAATTGTTATCCCTAACCACATGACAATGCTCTAAAATGATTGAATAATTACTTACAGTAATAGCAGTTGTTGGGCAAGGACGACGGCCAACTCCATTCGAGGCCTAAGAAGACGAAACCTTAGAGAGTGGGGGGACCTTTTGATACAAAAACTAAATTGGACAACTATATTTTAAATACATAATTTTTGGCCGGTACTGTTTATTGGACTTATTTTTAGGTAGCTCGCGCTACAAGATAATAAACCTGTTTCGGTCCCATGCATTGGATTTTACCTTTTTACCCCCGACTTGGAAAAATTGGATTCTTTTTGTTATTTTTTCAAATCATGTGATTTAATTGAGTTTTGCGCCTTGAAGACTCTTTCATCTTTAAATATTCGAATTCTTCAAAGTAGTTTTAGCATGAGGTTTATGTCATAGAATATCACTTGTAATTGTGAATGCGAATTGATTAATCAATTGAGGTACGAGGTTTCGATTAATTTTATTGATTTTTTAACTAAGAATTTGTGTTATGTTTCTCAATCTTTGATTGCAGCATAATTAAAACCTTGAGAGTGCAATATTTAATTGGAGATTCATCTATTAAGAGAAGTAGATGGGATTCAAGATTGATCGGTTGAGATAAGAATTTTATGGTTGTGAATTTATTTATTTGTATTTGTGATTTATTTAGTACTGATTGTGAACTTTTGCTTTTCATGACGTGTGAAGTAAAATAGGTTCGTTCGATGTTGTACTCATATTGTATGTATGGTGTGAATTTGTCATTGGTGTACTTTGAACCATTGTCAATTTGAGGACCACTGTGAATTTTATTTACGTACTATGTGGTTTAGCATTGTGAATTTTGATTTTTTTATGTAAGGACCGTATATTTAAATTCATTAATACATAAATTTTTGAGTAATTATTTTAAAATTTAATGTATTAATTTTTTAATCAAATAATTAAAATTTATTCTGTTTACACTTTCATCATCTTTACATCTCATTACTCTTTTTTATCTAATCACCTACTTTATCTCATTCCTACTCCACCTCCCTCTACCATCCATTTTTCTTGATTTTCTCTTAATTCTTGGATCAAACTTCTCATTTCTCCTATAAATACTTTCCTCTTCTTCTCCAAATCCTCATAATTTCTTCTCTTCTTTATTCCCCAAAACTCCTAACTACATCCCATCAATAATTCTCCTCTTTTTTTTTTCCAAAAATTTTAACCCCGTCTCATTAATCATTCTTCCTTAAACAAACTCCAATCCCTCCTTTATTTCTCTCACCTATCTCATTATTCATATCTCATCTATTACCTATATATATATATAATGATATGAGATTTTAAATATATAGTCCAAGCATTTTATTCACTCTGCGTATATATTTTAATTATGTGTGCATAACTAAATATACGGATATATTTATCATGTATATTATAACATGTATTTATATATTATGTGTATATATAATTACCATTCTAAAGATATTATATAATATTAATACTTTAACTTATAATATTTATATATTATTAGATTACTTATACTATATATAGATATATAGTAAACACTACACACAAATACAGTATATAATATATACATATATATATATATATATATATATATATACCTCTCTTTCCTCCCTTGACTCACCCCCCGCCTCCTCGACAACCACCATGCCCCACCCCCCCCCCCCCCCGCGCGACGTCACCTCATCTCCCGTCACCCCTACCACCTCATCACCTCTCTACCCTCTGCCCCAACCCCTCCTCTACAAGTCATTGTCAATGGCTACTCAACTCACCCCCATTGGATTTCACCACGAAATCCCAACCCTCCATTCTCCTCCTCCTTTCTCCTATAAATAGAGACCCCCTCCTCTTTAAACATACACCACAATCATCTTGAGCTATAAGCAAGGAGAAGAGAAGAAGAAGAGAGGAAGAATAAAGAAGGAGAAGAAGTTTCGACGAATCGAATGCATCTTTGAATAAATTGGGCACCCAACCGTTGGCACCATTCACAAGCTTTGCAGAACTCGAATGCATCTTTGAATAAATTGGGCCAATAGAATCCGCATTGCAAGATTTTCGCCGCGGTTTTCTTATAAGAGAAATGGCCCCCACAAGCTTCGATGTGGCAGAAGATTAAAATATTTCTTTGTTCTTCATTCGGCACACACCGGTGGACAATTTGGTCCGCACAGAATTTGAAAAGGTAAGGATCATCGAAGACAAAGCGTCTCACCTCCCTTAGGAACTTTCTCCTATCCTGAGGAGTCCGGTTTTTAGGAAGTTGTCCTGTGGCTAAGTAGTTCACAATGTCAGCATACCACGGACAGCTTGTCATAGAAAGGAGTTGTTCATCAGGAAAGGTGTCAAGAAGGGGTAGGTTCGAAGATTTATCCTCAAACTCGAGACGGGAAAGATAGTCAGCCACCACATTCTCAACTCCTTTTTTGTCTTTGATGATCAAGTTGAATTCTTGCAGTAGTAGAATCCAACGGATGAGATGCGCCTTTGCGTCTTGCTTTGTAAGCAAATATTTAAGAGCTGCATGGTTGGTGTAAACCACGATAGGAGATCCGATGAGATAGGATTGAAATTTGTCTAGAGCAAAGACCACTACCAGCAGCTCCTTTTCTGTGCAAGGTACCTTGTCCTTACGTTGGCCCAGAACCGCGCCAACATCGTAATCGTTGGCGTCACACATCAACTCAAAAGGTAAACTCCAATCCGGGGATTGCATGATCGGAGGGGTAGTGAGACTGATTTTCAACTTAGCGAATGCCTCCTCACAATCATCGGTCCACTCGAAAGGAGTTTCTTTGGAAAGTAAGCGACAAAAGGGTAGCGCTGTTGCACTGAAATTTAGAATGAAGAGGCGGTAAAAACTCGCGTGTCCAAGGAATGAGTGGATGTCCTTCACACACCTTGGGATGAGAAGGTTAGAAATTAGATCAACTTTGGACTTATCCACATCAATTCCTTTGGAGGACACAATGTGGCCTAGGACAATACCTTGGGTTACCATAAAACGGCATTTCTCCCAATTGATCACTAAGTTCTTTTCCTCACAACGGATTAGAACTCTTTCAAGGTTTTCCAGGCAAGATTGGAATGAATCTTCATAGACGGAGAAATCATCCATGAACACCTCCACGATTTTTTCGATCATGTCACTGAATATCCTCATCATACATCGGGAGAAAGTTCCCGGAGCATTACACAACCCAAAGGGCATGCGTCTATAAGCAAATGTCCCATAGGGGCACGTGAATGTCGTCTTCTCTTGATCCTCGAGTGCAACCTCTATCTGATTGTAGCCGGAATAGCCATCAAGAAAACAGTAATAAGCATGGCCGGCTACTCTCTCGAGCATCTGATCAATGAAAGGAAGAGGGAAATGGTCTTTTTGCGATCTAGCATTTAGCTTCCGGTAGTCAATGCATACTCTCCAACTCGTAGTGACATGAGTTGGTATGAGTTCATCTTTATCATTCTTGACTACCGTCACTCCGGATTTCTTGGGAGCAACCTGAATGGGGCTAACCACTTGTTGTCCGCTATCGGGTAAATGATCCCGACATCAAGTAATTTCAACACCTCTTCCCGAACCACGTCCTTCATGACTAGGTTCAAACGTCATTGGGGTTGACGAGAAGGTTTGATGTCATCCTCCAAGTAAATGCGATGGGTGCAAAGTAACGGACTTATGCCTTAAAGGTCTGCGATCATCCAGCCAATGGCTTTCCAATGCTTTAGCAAGACTAACAACAAATCCTCTTCCTGGTGAACTTCGAGACTAGAAGAGATGACAATAGGGGGTTGAATGCTAGACGGAAGCGTTTTCGGCCGAGTCCTGGGTAGTTCCTCAAATGTGGGCACCCAACGTTCAATGCCCATTACTTGTTCGTTTGAAAGGATGAAGTACAAGTATTCCACTTCTGGTGAATCCAAGAAAGCGACCTTTGCGGCCATGAGGCAAATCTCCAAAGGATCAGAGAAAAGATGATTATCCATATGTTCTTGCACTAGCGTGTCAATGTAGCTCACGTCGCGGATATCATCGTCATCACCCATTTGACTTGAAACATTGACAATGTTAAGTTCAAGAGTCATATTGCCAAAAGTCATATTCAACAGCTCATTGCGACAGTGAATTACCGCATCGGAAGTGGCCAAAAAGGGCCTCCCAAGAATAATAGGAGTTTGGGGCTGTGAATTGGCTACTGGACACATATCAAGGACAACAAAGTCAACATGATAGACAAAATTGTCCACCTGGACTAGTACATCTTCTACCAACCCTCTCGGCACCCTAACACTATGATCAACAAGTTTGAGGGTGACCGAGGTTGGTTTCATCTCGCCCAACCCAAGTTGCTCATACACAGAGTATGGAAATAGGTTGACACTCGCGCCTAAGTCGAGCAAGGCTTTCTCAATTTTTTCTCCCGATGTGGATTGAAATAATCGGACAACCAGAGTCCTTATATTTGGGAGCTATCGGGGTTTGGATTATCAAACTCACCTGTTGAGTAAGGAATACCTTCTTATTGATGTTGTGCCGACATTTTACCATGCACAAGTCCTTGAGAAATTTAGCATATGAAGGTATTTGCTTTATAGCATCCAAGAGAGGAATATTGATTTTAACCTGTTTGAACAACTTAAATATTTCCTGGTGGTTCGTTGGCTTAGGTTGCACACGTAACCTTGGTGCAGGAATAGGATAGGGTGGGACAGGAGTGCCTCCATCTGTTCACGAACTAGTAGGCTCATCATTTTGTAGTCCCACAAAATCGGAGATGGGTGTGGGGACTGATGAAGGCACAATTTTGGCAGTAATGGTTTTGTCAATTTCTCTGTCACTCCTTAATGTGGTTATAGATTTGGGTTCCACATTAGGACCTGTAGGTGCAGGAGTACCCACGAAGTGTTTCCCTTGGGGATTGGCTTGAGGTTGGTCAGGAAACCTGCCATTTTCTTGTAGCATGGCCCCAATCGAAGTGGTCAACTTGGTCAATTGGGAATGGATGTCCCCGATAACCTGGTTATTCTACTCATTGATGTTGGTTTGCCCCTGCATGAAAAATTGGAGCACATCTTCTAAGCTTTTCTTGCCTTGAGGATTATGACCCACAAAAGGTCCTGACGGGATGAAATTCTGATTGTTGGGCTGGTACCGACATGGTCCATGCCCTTGCGAGTAAGATTGTGGCTGGTAGGCAAAAGGTTGGTTATCGTAATTGGTGTAGCCCGAATTAGAGTGAGATGGGCCTTAAGTTTAGAAGCCAGGGGGACCTTGAGAAGATCCCGCCTATTCCTGGTTTCACCAGCTGAAGTTAAGATGGTTCCTCCATCCAAGGTAATACGAGGGGGCATTGTACAATTTATGCCCTTGATTTAGGACATTAACTTCAGCATGGTCGATGGTATACAGTACCTCCTTGAAGGCACGTATAGTAGGGCATTCCTGAGTTGGATGCCCTCGATCACAGATTACACAAACTTCCACAGAGGAAGCTTCATGAACTTGTTGACTTCTAGATTATCCAATTTTTTTGTAATGTGATCTAGCTTGCGATGGAAGTCAACATCATCTCTCAATATGTAGCCCTGTGCCCCTTGACTAGGCATGAAGTTTGGACTTGGCTTTTTGGTGGGATCAGAATAATCCCAGGAATGGTTATTTTCGGCCAATATGTTAAAGTGAGCGATAGCCTCATAAGACTGCATCTCCATGAACTTCCCATTACACATCATATCGATGAACTGACGATTGTGGGCTGAGATCCCTTCATAGAAAAAACCTACGATTTGTCAGTCATCGAATCTGTGATGGGGAACGGCGCTCAGTTATTCTTTATATCTCTCTCAGCAAGTGTAGAATGATTCACTAAGTTGTTCAGTAAATCCCTGAATTTCTTTTTTCAACACGGTGGTTCTATGCATGGGGAAATATTTTTTTAAGAACTCTTTTTGCATATCAATCCATGTGGGAATAGAGTACGGTTTTAAGGACAAAAGCATAAGTTTTGGTCTTGTCCTTCAAAGCAAAAGAAAAGAGTTTAAATCTCGCAAATTCTAGCTGATTAGGAATAGTGCACGTTGTATTGACAACATCCTCGAATTTCCTTATGAATTGATAGGGAATGTTGGAGTCCATCCCATGAAAAGGAGGTACCAAATTTATCATTTCATGTTTAACAATGAACAAGTCCCCTTGGGGAACTAGTTCAGTCGGTTCAATGCATGATGGAATCACTACTCGTGCAGGGTTCAAATACTCCTTCATGATTTTAGCATTCTCTCCCTCATTAGCAGCCATAGTGTCAATAGGGTGATATTGTACTCTCACAAGTCTATGGGTATGGTCACGAGCGTAAACACTCATGCACCCTAACTGCACGCCCTACTAACAATCTACTACAGACTAAAACCAAAAATAAAAGTAAAGACAAATATTTACAAGCGCTAAAGATACTCACCAAACGTGAAACAGTTCACGGAGTGAATTCCCCAGCAACGGTGCCAAAAATATGGTCATTCTGGAATAGTGTATCATTGTGGCTCCGGTTCGATCACATTTAATAATCCGAACTCCTTCTACTGTTCAATGAAAATGTATAGCGGAGAAGTGTCGGGTATTAATTCCACGGGAAATTGTGAAGTTTCAACTTGGCGAATAGGTGTAGCACAGTTTCGGCATAAAGAATCCTTTTTGTAGTTCGGATTTGAGATTATCGCTAAAGAGTAAAAACTACACGAAATAGTGATTAGATAATGGGAAGGCATGGTCTTTTGAATCCCTTCATATATAACCTAGGCAATTGATATCTTTCTTGCTACACAATCAAGAACAAAGTTCCTATGTTCTTGGCCGGAGAATATGTCAATAAAACCGTTAAACTCACGAGATGTGTTGGAACATGAAGTGATTCATGGAAAATATGTCAAAGAATGAAAAACATCGACCTAAGCATTGGATGTCTCAAAAGCACTTTAAATACACCCAATTAAAAGCTTAACACTTCACCTATGTTTCAAAAGAGGGAGAATAATCTTCATATTCCAACAAGCTTTGAAAAATTCTAGAAGAAGATATCTTGGTTGGCTAGGTCATGAGATGAAAGTCATCTCAAGACCAAGCCTAAATAACTAGCCTAGCATTATGTAATGGAAAGATACTACAAGATTAAATAGCAAGAACAACATAGTAATGAAAGTTGGTGTTTACCTTGTATTGAAGTAATACAAAAGATGGAGATTATCAAATATGCTCTTTGATTTCTCAATAGAAAATGGATTACAAAGTAGGAGATTACATGAAACTATATAGAAAGATGTTCAAGAAGTAGCCATGAAAGCTTGAGAAAGCTTTCTCACTCTACCCTCCAAGGTACCTAAGAATAAACATACAAAAAAAACATAATGGAGAAGACTCCAAAAAATCTGATATATCCTAGGCCAAAAGTTCCAAAAAGTCCCTAGACAATGACATAAAGTGCTGCCACTCTCTAGGTGCCAAAGTATCTCTCAAAAGGTTTGGGCACAGGGCTCGAGGTAGGCCAAAACATCATCCATCAAATAGAATAAAGTATCTATCACAATCCATGGCCATCTGGATGGCTGATTCATGCCCATCCGGACAAGGTAGTTTGCTGCATCTGCAGATTTGTCCTCTTGGCTTCTACCTTTGATTCTTCGGCCTTCCACCGATCCTTGACTATTTCCCGAGCCATCAATAGGGTGTATAACATGCTTCCGGACTTCAGGGTTTGATAGGAATCCTAGGGCATCATGTTGAATATCCAGAATACTCCTTTAACGCTATCGACCTGCAGTGGACCAAGAAATACCTTACGTGCAATACGGAATAGAATATGCGACAAAGCTCACGCATGCGTGCCAAAATAGAGCGGATGAGCAAAAAGTTATGCAATATTATGTGCTCATCATTATCAAATAAAAATTTTTTTGAAGCTCTTTTGAAATAAGAATCCTATCGTCAATGGGATTACTTCCAAGTGAAAGGCTGAAAAATGAGTTATATTTTAAACAGGATAAGTACTATAAAGAATGTTAAATTTCTTAATAGTTATCCAAAAGTTTGTATTTCAAGCTTACTGATCGAGTTGTCCAAGTTAAATTTTTTTTCTTTCTCCTGTGCGAACTTTAGGAGATGGAACTCAAAATGGCTAATGTTGTGGGTTTTCTTCATCCCACCCAGAGGCCATGATTTTAAAATAGTCAATTGAATAAATTTAAGATTTTCCAACTTTTGGATGTAGATCACGTAAAAATTGGGGCAGTGGCCTTTATTGCCTTATTGGCTTTAGAAGCCATCTTGACTTTTTTTTTTTTTTTGAGGTTCATACGTTCATAATATTAAGGTTGTGTATACCAGCGTCATATTGACGCCCCATGGTCCCCCCAAAAAAAAAAAAAAAAATATCGACACCCCCGTGGTCTAAAAAATATTGATACCCCTCACGGTTCACGATAATTATTGACACTCCTCGTGGTTTCAACTAATTATTGACACCCTTGCGATCTAAAAAATATCGACACCCCTTGCGGTTTTAAAAATATTAATACCTCTTGAGGTTCAAAATAATTATTGACACCCTTTGTGGTCTCAATTAATTATTGACATCCTTACGGTCTAAAAAATATTGACACCCCCATGGTCTCAAAAACTATATCCACACCCCTAGTGGTCTCGAAAATATTAATACCTCTCGTGGTTTAAAATAATTATTGACACCTCTCATGGTTTCAATTAATTATTGACTCCCTTGCGGTCCCAAAAACATATTGACACCCTGCGTGGTCTCAAAAGAACATATCGACACCACTCGCGGTCTCAAAAAATATTGACACTCCTTGCGGCCTCGCAAAATTTATAAACGTTCATTACACCCGTTATGGTATGGACGATTTATAAATAAAAATATAAAAACAAATGGATCCAAAAATAAAAATAAAAATAAATGGACAGCTCACTCGGCTCTCCACAATGTCCCTTGTGGCTTAAAAGAAAAATACCCTTTGCGGGTTGTAAAATTTGCCCTTCGCAGACTTCAAAATTGTGCCCTTAGTGGCCCAAAAAAATTAGCCCAAGTTGGCTATTTAAAGGTTTTAAGCATCGTTACTTAAAAGATTGGACATATCTCAACATGCATGGCTATGAGCCACTTGAGAAACAAGTCAAAGTTTGCCTAAAAAATATATAAATATCAAATATCAAATATTTTATAAAAGAAATTAAAACTACGTATCGACTTGATTTCGATTTAAATCGGATACGTAGGCAACCCATTTATATGGGTTCAGTCACAATTTTAAATTGGTGAACCTTAATTGTTCACCCAACCATCAAAACGTATTGACTTGATTCTAGTCCAGACCTAGTCTCGACTCGGATACGTAGGCAACTCACTATTTGGGTTCAGTCACAATTTTTGTGAATCTTCAATATTTACACCAATATTAAATCTTTTATAAAACAAATTGAAACTATGGTTTGACTTGATTCCAGTCCAGATTCATTCTCGACTCGATACGTAGGCAACCCACTATATGGGTTCAGTCACAATTAGTGTGCATTATTTGAATATGGGTGGCATATGATTGACTAAGGATTGGGTATCAACCTAGTTGGGATATTTTCTTTGTAGCAGTAATGCCGCTTTCTCACAATCTTTTGTATACTCTAAATATTCACTAAAAATTAAAGGTTCAACATGAACTATGCTAAAATAAATAAACTCCATGTTATTTATTTATTTAGCTCTTAAAATTATTATAGTTGGAATCAAAAGATTTTCTTTTACCAAAAGATGTAATTAAGAAATATGTTATATTTTGAACGGGTCCAACCTACATAACAAAAACTTACTATTTATGTAAGTGAGATTATGCTAAGCAAAGATTAAATTTTTGCCTAACAGGGGTCTTCTTGCTCAAGAAGAAATGAACGACAAAGCCTAACCTCACTTGTTTTGACATGGCTAATATGGCTTGGCTCTAACTTATACAACTATCATAGGACTAGGTATTCAAAATCGGAAGGGAATATCCAGCACATGTGTGCTTCATCGTGATCATAGAGGATCATGGCTTTGTAGTAGTGTTAGACGTAGTCATGGGGATCGCTAACCCCATTATAGAGCGTGAAGGCTAGCATTTTCACTTTGTGGGGATACCCGCCCTCACTATGTGTCGAGAGAAGGGGGTTTGTGGCCCTTCATTCTCGAACTCACTCATAAATGTGGGTCTACTTCAAAGTTCCCACCATCCTCGGTGTATTCGTAGTACATTTTGCTCTTACGACTAGTCACCTCGCCTCAACCAGTTGCCTTGTGAGCTAGAGCCTCCCACGCGGGGGGAGAATTGGGCCTTTGTTCCTCGTCTCGTTGTTTGCCTTTTTCGAGAATGCACTCACCTTCTCTCTTCGTAGTGAGCCTATTTCTTCTCCGATGAACTCTTCGACTTCTCTCTTGTTCTCGCCTTTTGCGTCGAAGAATGTTGCGACCTCGTCCACATTTATCTTGACATAGTGAAGCTCCTTGCCTTGTTCATCCAAATGAGCCAGTAGGGCCTCATTTAGCTCGATAAACTCTGCTTGCACGCTATGTTGGCTCTAACTAAGGTAAGCTGGTGAACCCCATTTTTTTCTCCATTGGGGGCTTCTCCTTCTAGTTGTTGAGCTTCCCTACATGCCCTGGAGTTGCTAGACTAGGTGAAAATGTGCGGCACTATCACATCCATAGCAATTCTCATATTTTTAGGCTCTCAATGTGGTTGCCAAATGTGGGGTGTTGATTTATGGAAAGCCTCCAAGAGTCTTTCTGGAGTTAAAAGAGGATTAACCCGAATGTATTCCACTGATTTCTTAGATCTAAAGTCTACTGAAAAAAGAACAACCAATCAAAGACACCTTGACGAATAATCAGAATACTCTTTGATGGCTAAGTATCCAACTATGAAGGGTGAGCTCATAGAACATGTATTCTACTAAGCAAACACAAATATAGGAAGCAAGTACATAAGGTACTGCTTATAGTGGGTTGGTATGTGAAAGTGGCTAAGAATATCATACTAATCAACTTGACATAAGTTCTCCCAGTGATCGGTCCCTCTGCTAATGGATTTTTGTCCCTATGTATAGGGATTAGTTGAGTGCCCTAATGACTGCACTCAAGTGCATTTTCTGCATTCGCCATTTTTTATCGTGGGCTGATTTGATACATAATAGGATATTGATCAGTGTGCCTTTGTCTTGGTCGATAGTGTTAACCAGGATATCCCTTGGTCTGATATGGTATGGTCTGAGACCCATCATGCGTTCCCAATCGACATGAGGTGGTCAACTCTCGATCAATTTTATCATTCAAGAAAGGCATTTGTTAAAGATGGTATTTATCCGAGATTATTACTATCTTGGATGATAAAACATGACCCATTTTTTGGGTCAGCCCCTAACTGGTGCTTGGATTTTATCCGATTAGTTAGAAGATTTATTCACCTCCTTAATTGCTAAGAATGATCAGTTTGCACAAAACGTTCTCTGATGTATCAAAAATTCTTGCATTTATCAACATATTGACTTACGTGGTTGTGCATTTTTTTTTAGGGTGTAAATATGTGCGAAATCACAAAACGGTAGAGCTACAGTTGACTACTTTACTCCAAGAAATAATTTGTGTAAAAGATAAGAGTAGAAAAGAAAAGTAAGAAAAATGGGAGAGTAGGAAAGATAAAGAAGAATATGGAAAAAGGTAAAAATGGGAGAGTAGGAAAGATAAAGAAGAATATGGAAAAAGGTAATTCATCAATATAGAACTTGGAGAGGCCAAAAAGTATGGACCATTAAAGATTTAGGGAGCACTTCTAAAATTTTTGAAGGACACTTCTGAAAATGTATTTCATAATGATAGCAAAACTGTAATTTTATGAAAGTAAATGATGGTGAGCCCGCTATGGTCATGAATGTGACCACATTTGTGGGGGTGTCACTGTAGTTATTGGGAATCGGTGGTGTTTAATGATATTAAGGAAACCTCAAGGCAGATTACTGTAGTTTTTCTCTTTCCTTTCTCTCCATCCACCCGATCCAAACGGGCTGTTAAACTCTCTCTCTGTCAAACCCTACTGCTGGCTCCTCCTGTTTCGAATTTCTTCTCCCCCACTTTTATGCCTTTTGTCATATCTATCTCTGGTACTCTGAAGGTAATATCTTTTTGATCTCGTTATTTCATTTTGCCCTCGCGAGCAATTTTTTCTTAATGAAGTTCAGTAATGGTTACGTGTTTCTCAAATTTCCGATCATTTTTGCCATAATTTATGCGACGACAGGTTTCTTGGGTAACCGATTGGGTATTTTGAGCATTATTTCCTCTATCAATCAGTAGTCTGTACTGTGAATACTTTTCAGAATCATGAAAATTTGCTTTTGATGCTTATGGTTCGTTGATTTATGATCTTCCCAGCAATCATATAGAAGATGTCACATAATTAAACACAAAGACACTTCGAATGAAGAACAATTTGATGAAACTATTCTTTGGTATGGTTTTTGAGATTGTTCTTTTACTATTTGTGGGCATGTGGCTGAAAGAAAAGACATTGTGGTGTACCTAATTAGTACAAGTTTGATTCTCTCTCTTCATAATTGAATGGCCACAAGGGTCTCCAAGGATGGGTTACTGGATTGGCTTCAAAATTTGGACCTGATCCGAGTTACTCATTACTGGAGGCTATAATTGTCCAGAGAATCAATATGGTTCCAATTTCGGACCTAACTTGACAAGATCCCCTCCCTTAGCTACTATTGCATTGGTTAAGATCTAGCAAGCAATGGAAGAAAATATCCAGTTTAGAGTTGACATGTGACACGACATAGAGATGCCAACACATTGATTTCGAGCAAATGGAGGATACAACACATTCCAGACATGTTAAAATAAATACTTCATATATCTTTACATGCTGGCATGAATAGCTTACACATTGCAGAAATGAACATTTCCAATTGTCAGTTTCCGGTTCTAAATCTCAAATGTTTGATTGGTGTACAACTCTAAAAGAAGAAGTTGTTTTAAGCTACTCTTGCTCAACTGGTCGAAACAGCACAACATGCAACTCTTTTAGAAGTGTAAGTCCTACTTAAGGTGACCATTTTGTTTCCCTTTTGAACCTTAATATCTCAACTGGTCACTGGTGGCATACTGGTATCAACTCATCATAATTTCATCACTTCTCTTGCAATCGATCTAGCTATGTTATGAACTCTCCATGTGAATAGATAAATGCCTTTTTGGAAGTTGAGGTACGAGTTAGAGGATTCGTGATTGTACCTTACAAAAAGTACACTATATGATGCTGGGAATGAGACATGCCAGTTTTGTATGTAATCATAACTTTGTTAGCTAAGTAAAGAAGATAAAGATTAAAAAATTTAAACCTGAACTTAAATAATATGGAAAGAAATCTCCTCACTGGAACGTAGTTGTTAAAGGCAATAGAAGCACCCTTAGTTGCACAATCTTCCCACCAAGGTCTCACTTCTTGTTCCTGAACCTTGTTTCCACTCTCGAGTCTCATCTAAACAGAATGTTGTTCTAAATCAGGCTGGACTGCAAAAAAACAATAGAAATACTACCAAGCAAGAGAAAAGTTAAGTCTTCGAGAAATAAAAAATTACAATAGAAATACTACCAAGCAAGAGAAAAGTTAAGTCTTCGAGAAATAAAAAATTACGTTAAAATAATCATGTACTCCATGGAGGGACCAATTCGCTCAAAATGTTGAGCTTTTCTATATCCCCTCACTCCCCCGCTTTCACTTCATTTTCTGCTTCATATCGGTTCTTGCTTCATGCAACGGTGGTGTACCGAAGCGCCTTTGGGGTCTCAGGGTCCAAGCTAGTTGCAGATTCATTGAAGCAAGGTGCTCATTGTCGAGAAAAAGTTAAACAATATGATGAAGGCAAGTAATTCAAGGTTCTAACGTAGGAGAATTTAATAAACTAGTTGTACACACTAAGACGGAATTTTAGGAAGCATCTACCATCCAAAATTGTAAACCAATTATTAGATTTCTGATCAACTCCGTTTTCACACAAGTATAGTCAACGCCTCTCTTACATGAGTATAGTTAGCATCTTTCTTACATAGTATAAAAGATGAAGGAGACGAAAACCATAGGTGAAGAAGAGGAGAGAAATAGAGCAAATGAAGCTAGAAAAAATGCTGAAGAGTCTCTAGCATTTTGTTCCTGCAGCAGCAACATGAAGAAGAGAAGAAAAGAGGAAGAAGAAGAAAAGATGAAGAGAAGGGCAGAAGAAGAAGACAAGATGAATTGGAAGAGGAAGAAAAAAAAATGGAGCTGAGGCAAAGAAGAGGCTGGTCACTTCTTGAAGCAAACTTCGATTGTTGGGTTTCAATTGGATTGTGGTGTAATGTGTGAATGCTGAATTTCCATGTGGCTGATCATTAGTAAATATTGTGGTCTAATATTCTCGCTGCATGATTTAATTGTTCCTCACCAAACCATGCGCCTTAAGTGCGCTTCTTTCAAAGTTCCTCGCATTAGCATGGTTGAACCACTAGACTTGTGCTTCCATCCTAGGTGCAGTTTTGACAAGTATGCACTGGAATTAGAAGCCACTAGTTCAGGGTCTTATCCTAAAAGAATTTGGGCCACAATCCTTTCATACTCCATGGATCTGTTTATGGTATATAATATACCTGACTTTTACCTTTCTAGTCTGAAACATGGCAACGTGGACATACATACCTCTATTGGGCAGCCTGTGGATACAGACAAAATATGTATTTGGGTTGTATCCTTTGTTGAATTTTTATATCTTAATTATTCATTACTAATCTTTATAAGTCTTTGATGTTTGTATTTTAAATTTACGAGAAAGTGGGAAATGTTCTTCTAGTCCCCTTCCAAGGAAAGCAGGCCAATTGTTGATGTGGGCGCCGGGGACAAGTCTAGCAAGGTTAACTGCTTTAGGAGAGTGTTGCATGATATGGAGTACTTGTGAAAATGCAAGTCCCTTGGGTGAAACACCCCAGTCGCTGCACAACTCCAAATATTTGCACTAGCATTGTATTTTTTCAGGTTATGCAAGTCCCCCCCCNCCCCCCCCCCCCCCCCCCCCCCAACCACCACACACACACGGCAGCAATGTCTAAACACAAATTCTCGTCTCTTCCCCAAACCTAGCAAGTACCACTCTATGCTTATGGAATGTTTTTTTTTTTTTGGAGCTTTTGATATACGTAAGTATCTTAGTCTATAAGAATAAGAATTAGAATTTTGCAATCAATGCAGAAATACAAGTGGGTTGAGCCCCAGTAATTACAAGTTCAGCGTCCACCACTGGGTGAAAAGTGGACCAAGATGTGCTTTTTGTATTGCAAGAACAATTGCCTTTGGAAGTGCAAAGTTTGTGAAATGCATGCATTTGGTTACTCCTTTGGAAGGATGGAAACGGCTCACGATGATGTGCAAGACTTTAGGCTTATGAAGAAGAGACTCACATGACTTTATCCTTGATGGGGAATGGCCCATCTGCACGAAACCGAGAGTGCAATAACCTCTTTTGATTGTTGTTGCGTGAGAAGATGTCTTTTTTTTCCAATTCCATTTTTCAGGAATGCGAGCAACTCCTTCATGGGTCCGAAGACGTGCAAGTCAAGTAACCTCTGTCGATGGTTGTTGCATGAACAAATATAATAAAGATGAGGACCAATGTTGTATCGCAGTTTGAAACCCTTGAATTTGGTTCAGTCTAGCTTCTCGAATAGCTGAGGAACTTAAGATTAATCACTTCGTTATCATAACGCTTTTTAGGAGTGTGTAGGAAACTACAGGTAAAGGTAAGGCTGTGATGTCACCAGAGGCAGATTTGAGTACACAAGAATCACACCGTATGGAACTAGGAGGTTTGTCAGGTAAGAGAGGTAAGTCGTTTAACGGTGGGATGAGACACTAAAGTGGCTCTCAAGTGTGGCCACTTCTGTGCACTGTTTAAACATTGAAGGCATCATGCCCTTTGGTGATTAGAAAAGTAACAGTATATCGACAAGTACTTCACTCATTTCACTTTAAATCTTTTTAGCACAATGTATGCTTTTGCTTGATGTTCGAATCCTACATGCTTCTTCTGTGGGATTTTTGAGTAAAACAAATAACATTCTAGTCTTGAAATATTTCCATTGCTTGCAGTCGATATTTCTTGTCTGAAGCTTCTGCGTTGCACAAACAATGGCACACATAAATAAGAAGGGAACTGGGAAAACTGCTGATGCCTACTCGGAAGCTCCGAAACCATTGAAGCCCAAACGTAAAATTTCTAAGAAATCTCAGAGTGATGGTGTTGTCAATATCGACAAACTGAAAGGGCCTCTTCAGCTTCAAGGGGAAAAAAGCAAGAAGAAAAAGAATATCTTAGGGAGCAAAAAAGTAAGTAACAATACAGAAAAGGAGGATGCTAAGACCTTAAAAATAAGTGAAATGAGGCAAAAGAATGCTGTAAATGGCGAGCGCAGTGAAAAGAGACGAGATACCATCAAGATCAGAGAAAAGGGTGCTCGTTCGGAAAAAAACAAACATAACGAAATGAACAGCGAAAAGTTTAGTAGCTTCAGGAAGAATGAAGAGAGTCAAATTGACAAAGAAACGCATAGTCATAATGAAAACAAGAAAGAGAAACTGGGTGGTTTGATCTTCATGTGCAGTGAAAAGACAAAACCAGATTGTTTCCGGTACCGTGTTATGGGTGTACCAATGAGCAAGAAAGAAATTGTGCTGGGTGTCAGACCAGGCCTCAAGCTCTTCCTCTATGATATTGATCTCAGGGTTTTGTATGGGATCTACAAGGCATCATCCTCTGGTGGCATGAAGCTTGAGTCAGCAGCTTTTAATGGAGCCTTTCCTGCTCAGGTCATACTCCACCATGGCCAATCCTCTTCTAATATATATGTTCTACATACTTTGGCAATCTAGTGAGAAATGGGTTCTAATTATTCAGTTTTCAGGTTCGCTTCAATGTTGACCAAGATTGTTATCCCCTACCTGAAAGTGTCTTCAAAAGGGCAATCAAGGAAAACTATTCTGGAATACACAGGTTTAAAATGGAACTTAGTGTACAACAGGTGAGAAACATTTGCATTCAGTTTGTTGGTAGTTTGTTCATAATTCAGTAAGCGTGGGCACCAAACATATGCTGCACGGACAGGGGACATGGTTATTCTAGAAAAACTGTGCATGGCATGCGGGGGGTTGGGCAGCACTGAAAGTATATACATGTCTAGTTTTTCTTCAAATGAACATTTTATCCAGAAACAAACAAAGTTAATGCTATAGTTACCTCTAGACATCATGATTTGAACAAGGATTTTGTCATTGTTGAAATTCTTCATTTGTCAGTTTTACCTTTTATCTTTTAAACATTACAATTTGATGCCTGAAATATATTTCTAAAATTACAAATTGACCTCTGCCGTGTCTCAACAAGTGTGTCTAACCTGAGACTTGCTTGTTCCTGGCGTACCCTGCTTAAATTTAATGACATATGAATTGGACAAGCCAGGTGGCATGTCCCATACTTGACCTGCCTTGTTTCTGTCTGACATGGATACAGCAACTAGTTAGGTGTCTCTGTGCTTGATAAATCATAACTCTGGACTTTTCATGTGTTTTTCGTTGCAGGTTAAGAAGCTTATAGAACTTTTTAGGCCTGCTGAAGTGCGGTCACATACACCAGCCATCATCCACCCTCAACCAATGATGATGACAATACAAGATAGGGAAGTTACTGAAGGAGTGAGGGAGTCCTGGGCCCCTTTACATCAGGAATCTTTAGCTAGAGATCCTCCTACCTATGGTGAAGGCAGGAGGTATCATTTGCTCTCTAATGAATACGATCAGCATTTAACATACAAAGAGGTTCCTCCGACTGGGAGAGATGTTATGTCTCTAGATTATTATCCAAGTGAAAAGGAATATCGAGCTTACGGTCTTCGTGCAGAAAGACAAAACTTCAGTCCATGCATAAGTGCACCCACTTTGGATCCCTACTCTACTGGCTATATAAGAGAGCAAGCTCCACCGGCAGTAACAATTCAGGATAGGGAAACTAATGAGGGAGTGAGAGAATCTCGGGCCCACATACACAGTGAACCTTTAGCCATTGATCCTCGTACTTATTTTGAAAGTCATAGGTACCATGTTCTGCCTAATGTTAGTGATCAATATTTAGCATACAAAGAGGTTCCTCAATCAGAGAGAGAGAATTTTTCTCGTGATTATTATCCGAGCGAAAAGGAATATCGAACTTACGGTCTTCGAAGAGAAACACAAAATCTCAGTCCACCTAGAAGCCATATTACCCCTACATTGGAACCTTACTCAAGGGATCATGTAAGAGAGAACCTTGCCATGCACCCTGGTTATGATTCACATTTAGTGACTGAAAAACCTTTCAAAACTTACGGTCTTGTTTCCAGACGGGAACTGCAGTCTTCAGCACCCATTGTGACCCCTACTATAGCGTCTACGTTGGATTCTTACTCGAAGGATCCCTATCATGGTTACAATAAGGGTGGTTCAGCTATGGACCCATATCAGCTGCCTTCAAGGATGGAGGAGGTCCCTTTAGGATCTTATTCACTCAGTGGAAGGGGAGAAACTCACCCTTCTGTGACCGATCAGTGGCAAACTAGAGACATTTATCTGACTCAGAGTGACCAAACACGAAAGGGAGAAACTTATCTTAGTGAGAGCAATCACTTGGGAAGGATAGAAATCAAAGATGTGCGGATGTTCCACCCGACCTATGCTTCAAGTGCTCTATCCTATTATGACCGTGTTGAAATGTATCCGGAGGCCAGGACTGAAGCATCACATGCACCACGTTCATCTCTGTACAGTTTGGCAGGTCCACCACGTTCATCTCTGTACAGTTTGGCAGGTCCATCAGTGTCTAATCGCTGATATTTGTATCCTTCATCCCTTTTTTGTGCCTTTTCTGTTCTGAAATATGGTAGACAATACTATATTCAGATGCTGTTATGGGCTTTGTAAAAGCACCTTGAGCTAGGAAGCTTGTTTTTCTTGATGTCGTACAAGTCTGCACCTCTTTTTCTAATTTTTCGTTGTTTCTAGAACTTGTCACTCTGTCTGGACGTACTTTATGTAAAAATTAGAAAGAGCAAACATGGGCAACAATGCGAACCATGTTAACAAAGGCTATTCAGATAAAAGCACTCAGGTAATCCTTGTTTAACTTGTAAAAGTATAATTCTGCTCTCAAAGTCTCAATTGTATGCTTTCCTTTGCAATCGTGTCATGTGGTAGTTAATTATAGGCTCATGATGATGATTAACTGCTGCACCAATTGCAGCATAAATGGTGGGGTACGGATTCCGAACGTTTATTCCTATCTCAAGATATCAATTATTTGCCTCCTGAAAGTGCAAGATTCTATAGATAATTTTTTTTTTTTTTGAGTTTATGGGGAACTTCTTGTTCTCTTGATACCTTGCCTTTATATAGGTTTTGTGGTTTGAGTTTGTTAAGAAAGAAGCAATTTATTGAAGGGTGGTTTAATTCTGAAACATTGGTCCCATGGTAACGTGCAGGGAACCCTATGCGATACGGGTATATAAGTTTGCTGCTTTGCCCGCTTTCTATGCAGGACCAGTTGAAAGTGGTCTGTAGCGTGTGATTAACTATTTTGGAAATTGCTGTGACAGAGTGAAGGACAATGGTTAACTTGAAAGTTGTTCATTTTTTGTTCCTTTTGTTTTTTTTGAGTTTGAAGAGATATTCTTGGTCTCAAGTGGTATAAGCTTTGGCGTTCTCTTAAGTTGCCTTCCCAAATGGGGTGGTGAAGTGCTCACAAGAGAAAAACCAAATTGATCAATCTGATAGGGTATGGGAGGAAAACCTAATTGATCAATCTGAAGCAAGTAGGAATACAGTTTTAAAATTGATACAATATGTCAAGAATTAATTAATTTTTTTTTTGGAAGATAATTCTCTTAATTAATTTTTTTTTTTATGTTTATTTTTGTTGGATGGGGGGTTTTAGCTGTAAGGTGTATTTGGGCTTAGCGCACACATTTCTCGATAAATTTCTTCCCGGGTCTGGTTCAATGCAGAATCTTTGCTTAGCTGTGAAACTCCAACCGTTAGATTGGGATTTTGGAATCTGTATGCCAAGTTTATCCCTTTGAATCACGAAAACTGCGAGAACTCTCTATGCCGTTAACAAAAATTAGTTAAAATCGACATCACCTTTTGATTTTGATGTGAAAAGCAAATTATTCAAGTAACTCCTCAATTTCCATATTTCTTATATTCACATGGTGTGTGCGGATTAAGTTAATTAATATTTATTTTATTTTATTCGTATTTTTTAGATTTTAATTATTTTAAAAAAAAATTTTAAGTATGTTTTACTTTTAACGAAAGAATTTTGAAAGTAATGACTACAAGAGTTTAAAACTTCACTCAAATTTAAAATAATTTTTACTATTTTTTATACATTTAGTGTTATTATATCTTACACTTTTTTATTGATTTAATTAATATTTTATATTTTAATTTCTTGCGTCTAGTCAAATGACCAAGCTTAAAAAAAATGATAAAATTTTTTACTAACTATATTTTTTGAGAGCCCAATATTAAGAGTTCAGCTTTCAATAACGCTCGAAGCATGCCCTTAAATCATCCTCAATCCCTTTACAATCAATTTTTGAGCTCATGAATTTTATAGTATTGAGAGGTCACGGAGTTTTTCTCTTTTTCAAGAGAAAAAACGATAAGTTGATTTTTTCATATTATTAAAGTCAAGGATCATGATGACACATAATTACGAGCACCTAGTGCTTGTCATGGAAAAGTTACAACGAAAAAATAGAACTTAAAAAAATTATTTTATTAAAAAAT
>JABCMJ010015414.1:0-11860 GCA_014822125.1 Arbutus unedo
GCTAGAACTCGACAATAAATTCAAGTAAGTTTCTGTTTTCGCATTTTATTGTTTAATTCTATTTCTTTTTCACAACAGATTTTTAATAGTCTTAGATAACATAAGATAACTAACCCACAACTATCTAAACTCACTCGTGGGCTAGACTTAAGCAAGTTTCAAAATAAAGGACTATTAGAGGAAAAAACCAAAGCCTCCAAAGGCTTAAGATCATTGAATAATAGAGGTGAAGAAGAAAATTCAAACTTAGGATAAAAGAAAATGAAAAAGGAAGAGGGATATTTATATTCAAAACAATTAGGCTAATACAACTGACAATGCCAAATCATCAATCCATGTACGTTAGTTTGTAGCTGTTCAACCCAGAGTCCTTTCGATGCTTCTAGCCTTGTTTTAATCATTTCGAGCAGGGTTCTATTGGTTACCTCAATCTATCCACTAGCTTAGGGGTGTCCTGGCGATGCATATCTAACCTGAGTACCGATTTGGCCCAGTAACTGTCAAAACATATCATTGTCAAACTATTTTCTATTGTTTGTGATGATGGCATGTGGTATTCTGAACCTGCAAATTATCGATTTTCAGACAAAGTCTCGAGGCACTTTCTGCCTCCACCATTTCATGAAGTAGTCGATTGCCAGTATGGCGAATTTGTTTTGGTGGATACCCATTGCGAGTGGTCCAACGATATCTAAGTCCCACTGGGCTCTAGATGGATGTTGACTCTTCTGGTTGTAGGTGATGGAGGTTTGAGAACCTCTGGAACTTGTCGCACTTTCGAACGAACTCCGCACATCCTTCTTTATGGTTGGCCAAAAATAAACCGCTCAAATTGCCTTGCTGTTAAGGGCCCTACCTCCCGAGTGGTTCCCGAAAATTCCCTCATGAATTTCTCATAAGACGTATTGCACTTAATGTTTTGAGAGGCATCTGAGGTACGACATCGAATAGGCCATCTCATATAGGATGCCATCCTGCAACACATATTTGCCAACTTACACCTTTTACCTCTGCTCAGTCGTCAAGCAGCTCCCCACTCCATGCACACCTAGACCACATTCTCCTCATTTTGTAATTTGCTAATACTTGACTCCACCAAGTATTCAATAGGTGCCGCCGAACTAAGGGCTCTTTTTGGCGCTCTAACCAAACGAGCCATCGCGTCTACTTGGCCATTCTACTCTCGAGGAATCTACACGATTTGCACTAGCTTCCTTTGCTTGGTCTAGTGCTTCCTTGTTCCTCTACGTCCTGTCCTCCCTAGCTTCGACTTCTCTTGTCGACTAAGAGACCGCCAATTGGGAGTCTTTGCACAGTCTCACCTGTTTCACCCTAGGCTTTGGTACAGGTGAAGCCCGACAAGAGTCATCTCGTGTTCTGATTCATTGTTAGTGGCTTTGAACTCGAACATAATAACATAATCAAGCATGCCCCCTTGTGGGGAAGGGGGCACCACCCTTGCTCTGTGTGCCTTTTCATTTGCTGACCCATCCAAATGTGTTATAAATAGCTGATCGACATTAGGCGTGATTGTTTGTTCCATTACTGGCTCTGTGGCTTCAAGTTCCAACTCCACCTTGGCCCTTCTTGTTGTTTGAACTAGGAAATCAATGATCATTTGTCCCTTAATGGCTCTCATGGGCTTGTACTTGATGTCAAATTCGTTGAGTTCAGACAACCACTTTGCCAACTGCTCGGAAATTTTGGGTCTCTGTAAGACTTGCCTCAGTGGTTGGTCAATGAGTATTATTATGTAGTAGGCACCAAAGTAAGGCTTGAGCCGTCGTTCAACTGTCACTAGGGAGAATGCCAAACACTCTATATTCGGGTATCTACTTTCTGGTACTCTGTAGGCATGACTAGTATAATATACTAGTCTCTGAACCCCTATTCCTCTCTGATCAAAGCAGTACTGATAGCTGAGTTTGGGGTAACTAGGTACAGATATAGGTCTTTGCCTAGGACTGTCCGCGATAGGAATGGAGCGATGATCAAGTACTCTTTTAGCTGGCGGAAAGCTTCTTTGCACTTGGGAGTCCGTTCAAAGGCTTTTCTCAAGGTATTGAAAAATGGTAGGCATTTGTCTATCGCCCAACTGACAAATAAGTTCAGAGTGGTGACCCGACCTATTAGGCATTGAACCTCTTTTATTGTTGCAAGGGATTGCATATCAATAACGGCCTGTATCTTTTCTGAGTTGGCCTCAATCCTTCTTTCGTTGACCAGAAAGCCGAGAAACTTTCCTACTGCTACTCCAAAAGCACACTTAGTCGAGTTTAGCTTCATCTCATACTTCCTTAATACCGTGAGGTCTATCCCAAGTCGGTCAAGTGCTGATCGACGATCTTTCTTTTTGTCAACATATCATCCACATGCCCCTCCATGTTCCTCCCTATTTGACGCCTGAACATTTTGTTAACTAGGCATTGATAAGTTGCCCATACGTTCTTCAACCCAAACGACACGAATCAATAATAGGACAACCCTCTCTCGGTAATTAACGTAGTTTTCTCTTAGTGAGCTAGGTTCATCAAAATTTAGCTGTAACCCAAGAAAGCATCCATGAAACTTAGCAATTCATAGCCTGATATCGAATCAACCAGCTGGTCTATTTTTCGATAACGCATAATTGTCCTTCGGGCATGCCTTGTTCAGATCAGTGAAATCTACGCACATCTTCCATTTCTCATTTTGTTTCTTCACCAGCATGATGTTGACGGACCACTTTGGGTACTGCACCTCTCAAGTGAATCCTGCATTTTTTAATTTATCCACCTCTACTGCTGGGATTTTCTCCCCTGTATACACTAGGTTTCTACTTGACCGGGCAAAAGCTCAGGTTGACATTGAGGTAGTGCGACGTTATACGGGGTTTAATTCCTGGCATGTCCATCCGTCCATGCAAATACGTTTGCATTGTCTCTAATAAATTAGATGATTGATTGCCTCAGACTAGGGGGAACCCCCTACCGATCCGTACCACCATATCCTCCGTTTCCTCTTCCAATTACACCTATTTGAATTCCTCCGTCCGCTCTTCACGTTTCTCCTCCTTCTCATCTCGTACTTCTAATGCATCGATTGCCAAGAGTTCTCAAGGCTCGGGTCCCTTTCTTGGATCTCCTGACATAGGTGCCCTGGCTGGTGGCGGCACCCCTGTGCGCCACTATCGCTCTAGTGTCTAGTTCTGCTGTGCTAGGGTCGTGACTAGTTGGGCGAGGTCTAGCACATGCGCTTCCAATGTGTTTGTGTCCTGTGGGGTGCTCGCTCTTTGTCCCCCGTTACAAGGGGCGTCACCCGGCTACCTACCTCCAGTTGGTTTCGTAATCGCCATTGTTTCCTACTACTAAATAGTGGAATTTGTATTGTAGTGAGAAAGCCATTTCCACAGATGGCGCCAAACTATTGATGCCATAAAATGGACAACGACGAATCCAATCAACTTTTGTCTCCTGAGGCTCCTGCACACTAGTCCGAGGGCTGGGGGTGGCGGTCCGGTTGTGGATCATTCAACGATCAAGTTAGAACTAGGCAGAAAGAAAGGGTACTGTATTGACTATCGATTGATTGTGTACCTTGACCTCTTACCAAAAAAAGGTTTTGATGCTTTAGGAATGAGAGCGATATGGGGCAATCAGCATCACTGTTCCCTATTTAGGATTACTGTTCTTTGACTCTACGCGCAATCTACGGGACACTGAGCTATCAAGGGCACTATCGTCAAGATAGCCTGAGTGCTAAAGCGGGGGCGGGCAAACTATGTCCCTCCTGCCACGCATATGTCGCCTTGCTTAAAACAAATTTGACTGGGGATGAGTCTGCTCAATCGATTGGTTGTCCCCAAGTTTGAGGGATCCACCGAGCGAATGGTGTGTGAGAATTGCCGATCGGTCCTGAATCCAAATTGAGCTCATCAAAGACATATTAAACTTGATGATGAATTAACTTGGCGCCCAATAATTAAATGACTTGCTTCTTAATAAAATACAAATCAAAGTTATGGGATTCCATCTCATATTGCAAAAAATCTAAGAATTTATGTGATTATAAGATATTTTGGTCTTCTTACCTTAAATTTTTTATTCCTCTCATATTTAATTACATAATTGATGGCTTTACTATTTCGTAACTTCCTTCCACCAAGTTGAAATTTTTTTCTTGTGCTTTCTTATATTTCCCCAATATAATGAGGAACATATATTTAGTAACATAAATTATTCGTATACATTCAAATAGAGAAGTGTTTGGAACCGTATAAACTTTACATGCATTCAAAAATTGTCAGACATATTTACATCCGAATATGCAAGACTAATTTGTGTTCCAAATCTTTCTTCTTAAAATAAGGGGGAAAAGATCAAGATACCAGTACGCCACAACAAAGGAATTCCTGGATTAGTTCTTTGGAATTCTATCGTCTTATCCACTCCAAACAGCCCGTAGAAACCAATACCTTGTCCAGATGTGAAGCTCTAGAAACACACTCTGTAACCTTAAAGCTCTAGTCTTCAGAACTTATTTGGGCAATGGCTGGTGTTCTCGGAACTTCTTCTGCAGCAATCCTGGCCTGTCGATCTCTTTCTTCTCGCTCTTCCAACTCCTGCATTTATTCTCTCTCTCCAACCCCAGGTACCTCTATATCTATAACCATCTAGATATATAAGGAACTATTCATTACTTTCTGCCTTTTTCTTTCAAAATAGCATATATACCTGGATTTGGCCAATTTTGATGGAAACCCTGTTCATTTAAGGTTTTTTGGTTTTGTATGTCGTGGTTACTTTACTTTTGATGTTGGCCATGAATTTAAGAGATTGGGTTTTTAGCAGAATTCCGCATTGCTAACGGAAATTGTGATTCTAGGGCAGAGTAGTGGGAGGAATTTCTATGGAGGGATTGCAGCTCCAGGGAAGAAGGGGAGGTCTAAATTCCGTATTTCTATCACAAATGTTGCTACTGAAATCAGTCCCGCCCAAGAAAAGGTATGGTATTTCCTTCATGGTAGTTTTATGTTAACTAGATGCATAGAATTTGTGATTAATTTGGTTATTGATGTTCCACATGTAAAAGAATACATGTTTGAGCGGAGATAGTGAGGTTGAATTGCACACCAGATGTTTGTTAAAATTTATTTTATTACATTTTCTGCTTTCTCTTGTGAAGCCATGTACCATGAAGAAAAGATTGTTAGGAAAGTTTCACATTTTAGGCGTGTTATGCAATAAGAAAAGATGATTTTGATCCACATTAACAATAAAGAAAAACAATGGATGACACAAAACAAGAGAATACAAGATATTTGTGTTTGGCAGTGCGTCTACTCCCGCGGCACAGAGGGAGAAACAATCCATTATTTGGGCCTCCCAGTATAGCACTTAAGATGAAGGCCCTATCTTGTAACTCTGATGTACAGTAGAATGCAAGACACCTTACAGCTGGGGGTTTAAGCTATCCTAGCGAATTTGTAACAACTGGAAGAAGGCACCTTCAAATAACAGGTCGTCAGAGAATTATGATGACATGGTTTTAGCTTTGGCATTAGTGTATTAATGGATGTGAATTGATTTCAGGCCAAGAAGATTGCATCTAGGGAAAGCCAGAGGCCGGTTTATCCATTCTCTGCAATAGTAGGACAAGACGAGATGAAACTATGCCTTCTGCTAAATGTGATTGATCCCAAGATAGGGGGTGTCATGATTATGGGCGATAGAGGAACAGGAAAATCTACAACTGTTAGGTCTTTGGTTGATTTGCTTCCTGAAATCACAGTAGTTTCCGGGGACCCATATAACTCTGATCCGGAAGACCCGGAATCCATGGGCTTGGAAGTTAGAGAAAAAGTTGTGAGAGGTGAGGAACTCCCTGTCACAATGACCAAAATCACCATGGTCGATTTGCCACTGGGTGCTACAGAAGATAGAGTGTGTGGAACCATCGACATAGAAAAGGCCCTTACAGAAGGTGTCAAGGCGTTTGAGCCTGGCCTTCTGGCTAAAGCCAATAGAGGAATTCTGTACGTGGATGAGGTCAATCTTTTGGATGATCATTTGGTGGATGTCCTTTTGGATTCTGCGGCCTCTGGGTGGAATACTGTTGAAAGGGAGGGAATTTCAATTTCACATCCAGCAAGGTTTATACTAATTGGATCAGGAAATCCGGAAGAAGGTGAACTAAGGCCACAGTTACTTGATCGGTTTGGAATGCATGCACAAGTAGGTACAGTGAGGGATGCTGAATTGAGAGTGAAAATTGTGGAGGAGAGAGCTAGGTTTGATAGGAATCCTAAGGAATTCAGAGAATCTTATAAGGCGGAGCAAGAGAAGCTCCAGCAGCAAATTGCTTCGTCTAGGAATTCTCTTCCTTCTGTTAAGATCGATCATGAGCTCCGCGTGAAAATCTCGAAGGTCTGTTCTGAGCTGAATGTTGATGGATTGAGAGGTGATATAGTGACAAATAGAGCGGCGAAGGCTTTGGCATCTCTAAAAGGGAGAGATGAAGTAACAACAGAGGATATTGCGACTGTCATCCCCAACTGCTTGAGACACCGGCTTCGGAAGGATCCCTTGGAATCAATTGATTCAGGTTTGCTTGTTATTGAGAAGTTTTATGAGGTATTTGCCTGAGGTTGCTAAATATGTGGGTCTCTCTATAATTTTTGAACAACTGCTTTTTGTTTACTCTCTGTTGTTTTCTTAGATGGAATTTCCACTTTCCTTTTTCCTTTAAACTATTCTGGATATGCATATTTGTGTTGGTTCTTCTCTTTGTAGTTTCCGTCAAGGCATGGTTTTGTAATTGAAACTCTACAGCGCCATTGTTAAGTTTAATTTTCTCTTACACAAGGATTTGTAATTTTGAATCTGATAATTCTTTCATCGTTAAGCCTGTGACTTGAACACATCTTCGATACCATGCTTCAAACAGAGATAATGAACTGATTCATCTGTTGGAATTGATGGTAATGGTAGTGATTCAATTGAAGGAGGTTTCGTTGTTTCGGCGTAATGAATCTTTCAGTAGGATACCGCAGACATTTAGTTATTCATTTTCCTTCCCTTTCACTTGTTTTAATAAGCAGATTATGTTACACGTGTACTTATATGCTTACACGTGTTAAGAGTGTCCAATACATGCACGACTTGAAGTCCCTCTTATCACAGATTGTAGACAAGCTTGATTCTTCATAATCTTGCGTGAAAAGGAAGTATCAAGTCGGCTGGCTATTGTGTCGTGGTATATCATGCATTTCTTCACGAAAGCTGTTGGAACCCACAAGCTTTGAGAGAGAGGGAGTCCTTTGAGGCTCACATTGGGCTGGAAAGGGCTCAGGTGAAAATAGCCTCCCTCGTTATACATTGCATACTCGGCCTGTTTCGCCGGCAAAGTTTTACCCATGTCCACCCTCTTGGTGTTATTCTTTACACAATCCCATGACGACTTCTGTTTCATGATACTAAGACAATAATAGTGGAAAGACCACCTGTACAAATATTCAAGTGTCGAAGGATTTCTTACACATTTGGCAAGTGAAGTGAGACTTTGTTCGCGTCACAGGCTTCTTTTGTGCAGTTGGAACGAGGAAGGCGATTATATCTGCTATCCACTTGGGCAAGACACTCAATTGGTTGGTCAGGAAATTGAAAAGCACTTGGTTTCAGTGTGTTCCTAAAATGTTTTTTAAATCAAACCAAGTATAACTAAGCACGAGGAGTTTGGACCATGGCAAGGATACTCATACTAAGCTGTGCTATTCATTACCATCCAATAAAGTTTGCCGATTGTAATTTCCTGTTGGAAGGCCAAAGTGGTTTGCCTAGAAAGTGTTCTGCAACAAATAACGTGCCAGACCTTGTAGACAACCCTCACCATTGTGGACCAGGTTGTACTCCAATACTGCTTATAACGATCTACCTTGTACTAGCCCAAAAACTCGTTAAAGCCTACCAGCTTTAACTCAAGCTAATTGAACACACTCTACTTTATAGTAGCGACTGTGTTATATATACATATATACACCTTGAGATTTTCTTAGCCCACCTATGTGGGAGTGGGACTCAGGGTTCATCTAGGAAGCACATATACCGAATATGGATACAAAACGATACGGATACAGCTATACGACAAAACTATAAAAAAATGTGATACGGATACATTGGGGATACGACTATAGAAATTAATTTTTTTTAATTTTTTTATAGTCATCGGTTATGTACTATACATAAAATGGAACTAAAAGAAATCGAAGAGTAGTTGAATTTCTAATAACATTTTTGGAAGTAGAAAGATAGCGACCAAATAATACTACAAAGCATTTAATACATGTCAAAAGTCTAAATCAAGAAATGATAATTCCTATTAATTTCTACTCATATCAACTTCAACATTCAATTGCACCTACTTTGCCTTTATCACGACTTTCATATCCGGCTCATCAAGAAAATGACTAGCAACTTCAAGTATATAGGCACCCTCAAATGCATCTCCCCGTTATATCCCTAAAGTATTCATCCGTATCCTAGAAGTATCCACATTGTATCCGAAATTAACATGATTTAATTTTAATGTTGGATACTTATTTGACGTATCAGTTTCCAAAAAGTATCCGATACATGTACTTGATTGATTTTAGAGTATCCGTGCTTCATAGGGGTTCACGCAACTTTCGATGAAGAGTTACTAGGATCATTCTCCATGATAGGATACTAGTGTAGGTGGTCCAGATATAATAGTCAAAATTTCATGGGTTAGCGTTGTTAACCATTCTTGTACATTCTCTACTGAGGTTAAGAGGTCAAATGTTACTGGAAACAACCGATTAGAAAACTATTTCTTGTGATTCATGTGTATTGGGCTTAATATAGTTGTTGCGGATCTAACATAATTAATATAATACCACGTTATTACACATATTCATCTATAATTTTCTTATCGTTTGACATAAAAAAACATCTCATGGGCATGGTTTTGTTCAAATTGTAACAGAGTTACTTGACATTTATTTGCAATGAGTTGAGATTCTATAGCCATCTCAATGACCAATGTCACAAAAGCTCTTAAAGGGAAACAAATCATTCTTTTGGAAATAAATGGCTACTAGGGAATGGTTCCTGGGCTTGAGTTTGGAATGGTAGGTGATTCCATTAACAATCCCGTTACAGAGAACCCTGTTAAACGAAATCTTCGCGGTTCAAACAATGGAGCTAAATGCGTCCTTGCAAGATAAATCTTTTAATCAAATGATTTCCGAACCGCACATCAACTGTATTGTAAGAAGAGCGCCGAAGATATTCGCTTTGTAGATATTCTATACATCTGGTATTGAGGCTGAGGTCAGTGTGTCAAAGATTTCAGGACCTGGGCCACCAATGTTTCAAAGGTCGATCATACTTACAAGTCAAATCAAAACATATATATCCAATTGGGAAAAAAAAAATTCAACGCAAAGATCAAAGTTATAAATAAAATTAATAGTCAATAATTAAGAAGCACTTAATAACACACATAATCAACACTCAATGATTAAAAAGAGGAATAGCTACATCACACTTTCTTCTTGGCGAGCACCACAAAATCTAAAAACTGTTAGGTAATTATGGAACTGTGTCATGTCTTGCTTCAATATTTTCAACTAACGCACATTTTTTAAGGGTCCAGTACTAAATGTATGAGTTCTATATAAATGTTTTGCGATAGAGGGCATTAAGACACCATTTGGAGGTGTCTCAAAATCTATGAATTAGTATTCATGACATGGTGATTAAAGTCAAAATAAAAAATTTATGTCCCTATATTTCGGAAATTGGGAGGTGGCACATGTAGGAGTGTAATCAGTTCGGTTTGGTACATTTTATGGGACCGAACCGATTTTTCGGCTTGAGAATTCTATAAATCGAAACCAAACTGATTACACCGGTCCGATTTCGGTCCGATTTTGTCCGGTTTCGATCCGGTTTGGTCCGATTTTGGTTTTTGACATTTTGGACAATTTCAATGAGCAATTTGTTTTAAATGACTATCCTTGCAATTTATTTGATGTCAAGCGATAGGAAACCTAGATTGAACGATTTGCAATGACGAGACACTAAAATTGTTCATACAATATATGAACAAAGTAAATCAACCTCAATACACAGCAAACCTCAGAAATAACCCCACAATGAAAGAAATAAACTAACAACAAAATACCCTTATACAAGAAAATAAATAATCAATTCTTAGTTCGATCCATTAACATTTCTGTAGACACTGTAGAAGAATGGCCAATTATATCTTATATGTATGTGTAACACTTGGCTGAGTTAATTGACCGCCAAAAGTTAAAATATAATATAATATATATATATATATATATATATATATATATATATAAATACCTCAACCGGTCCTGGTTTTTCAGCCCCTTAAAGCGTAAACTGGACAGAAAATCCGGTTTTCAAAATTCTCAAACTAAAATTGGACTGGACCGATTTTTGAGATCTTTAAACCGCCGGTCCGGTTCGGTCCAGTTCTCTGGTTTTTAATTTCACCCCTAGGCACATGGTGATCATCATCTCCGTTCCCTTTTAGAGACTAGACCGCTTTGTTGATGGGTATTTATGAACTCTTAAATCTCTTGCGATGAGCAAAATTGTTTATTTTTTAGATCTCACATATATTTGAATTTTGACGAGTATGATTTTCGGATCTATACTACATGACATTGCAAGGTTACTTTTTGTGCAGAAAATTTTACAAGCGATTAAGTGACAGAACATCCATTTTTTATAGTTTTAAAATTTCCTTTAAGAAGTCAAATTGTTGGCCAATGATTACTAAAAAACCAAAATTTAAAACTTGAAATATTAATGATCACTCACAATTTATTCACTGACATCATTCCAAAATCATATTTACATTCAAAATATTAGTCAACAATATTTTCACTTTGATTTACGTGATAGAGTATCATTTGCAAATTAATTAGAGAAAATTGCTACATTTTATTATTTCAGAATACAAATGCTTTATGATAGTGGTTTCTATAAGAAAACTTTAACGTACCCTTTTACTATAAGAAAATTTAAACTTTAACAAATGTAATAATTGTATACGATGTTCTCCGTAATATATTTGTTAAAACTATATGGGGTAAAATATCAAGTGATGTCTCTACCTAATAAAAACATATCCTATAATTCATGGAATTGTTAGGTTTCTCAAAAATTTCTGGGTCGAGAAAAATTGAAATCAAAGAAATGTAGTTTGGAACATAAATTTAAAACAAAAAATTTAGGTCAACCGAGATTTATTTGAATTCATAATAGTTTTGGGGGAACTTAATTTTTCGTTACAAATATATTTTTATCCCATCATCTTTTAGGGTTATTTTTTAGTCTTGAAATTTAAAAAACACCAAAAATATCTGTAAATCTCATTTTCTCACATATTCATTTACATTCTAAAAAAATGCGGTAATATATTCTTCGAGACCTGAAATTTTTTTAAGAATTCACTACCACTAAAAATTAGTTAAGGATTTCTTACTATCACATTGGTTCCTTTTTAATTCTCTGAATATTTATCTGAAAATATATCATCTTTCAATATAAACATGTGTAAATTTACGTGATATGAGATTATCATTGTAAATTTTATCAAGTCCAATAAATTTATCATCTTCTCATTTACAGTCCAATAAATTTGAACTGTAAATTTATCATTTACAGTTCAAATTTACCATAATGATAAGTTCAATGTATGACAGAAAATTTACCATCATAACATGCATCATATTCGGCAAATATATCATCACAATGAGCACATTTACCATCACCAAATTCTTAGTGACAAGTATGTTTTCATCACATCATATTTTTTGGAC